>PVKV010010728.1:37401-74321 GCA_004027835.1 Alouatta palliata | reverse complement strand
AAGCAATTCTCCTGCCTCAGCCTCCCGAGTAGCTGGGAGTACAGGCACGCGCCACCACGCCCAGCTAATTTTTTTGTATTTTTAGTTGAGACGGGGTTTCACCATGTTAACCAGGATGGTCTCGATCTCTTGACCTCGTGATCCGCCCGCCTCGGCCTCCCAAGGTCCTGGGATTACAGGCGTGAGCCACCGCGCCCGGCCTGATTGTTTACTAATAATAAATTTCTAGCAAAAAAGATGTATATTTTGTTCAAGAAACTTATTTTAGGCCACCCAAGGTCATCTCCAGAATCTATTCTTTCAGTGAATCAGTGTGTTAGTTTGTTCTTGCATTGCTATAAAGGAATACCTGAGACTAGATAATTTGTAAAGAAAAGTGATTTATTTTGGCTGATCATTCTGCAGGCTGTAGAGGAAGCATGGTGCTGGTATCTGCTTCTGGCGAGGGCCTCTAGAAGGTGGAGGAGCAGGCATGCCACATGGTGAGAGCAAGAGCTGGAGAGAGATGGGGGAGGTGCCACACTAAAAATAAACAGCTCTCACATGAACTACCAGAGAAAGAACTAACTCTTCACCAAGAGGATGGCACTAAGCCATTCATGAGGGATCCGCCCCTGTATCCATCATCTCTTACTGGGCCTCACCTTCAACACAGGTGATCATATTTCAACATGAGATTTGGATGGGACAACCATTCAAACCATATCAGTCATGTTATTTGGTCATGATCATAAAGTGGTAGGAAAACATTTTTTTCTTCAGTCTGCCATACAGTTTGGGGAAATCTTCATTAAGATCTTTTGTTAAATCTTTAAAGCCTGTCTTACTGTATTAAAAAGTATTTTTAGGCCTAGCATGGTGGCTTATGCCTATAATCCAGCACTTTGGGAGGCTGAGGAGGGTGGATCACTTAAGGTCAGGAGGTCCAGACTAGCCTGGCCAATATGGTGAAACCCTGTCTCTACTAAAAATACTAAAATTAGCCAGGCATGGTGGTGCTCACCTGTAGTCTCAGCTACTTGGGAGGCTGAGGTGAGATAATCGCTTGAACCCACGAAGTGGAGGTTGCAGTGAGCCGAGATTATGCCTTTGCACTCCAGCCTGGGTGAAAGAGCAAGACTCTGTCTTAAATATATATACGTATATACACATATATATATGTATGTATGTATATAAGTATATATATTTTCAGAGCATTCTCCATATGTGTCCATAATTAGGTCATTCAGATAATCAAGTGGTTTTGTTGTGGTGGTGGTGGTGGTTTTAAAAATTTTTGGGTTGGTTGAAAGCCTGGATAACATTAAAAGATCTTCTCTTAGAACCTTGGAGATTATGCATATGTGGTATTTAAATAATACCATTTGTGGAGTGCTTGCTATGTGCCAAACACCGTGCTGAATCCTTTACATATGTCATCTCAATTCTTATGATAACCCTATGAAATATGTACTGTGAGCATTCCCATCTTACAGGTGAGGAAACTGGAGGTTCAGAGAAGCAAAGTGACATATAAATAACATCACCAGCTCACAAATGGCAGAAAAAGAATGCAAACCTCTATCTGTTTAGTGTCATTGGGAATCGCAAATATTCAGAAGCTGGGCTCCATGTCTGTCTTCTAAGAACACTTGGGCCTGAATTACTTTACAGGTCAGTTTCTAACCCAGGCCACCTCCAGGCTCTGGTCCAGGGCTGCTCTTGTCACTTGGACCTGTTCCTAGAATCCTCATCTTTGTAAACTCAGCCTTAGTCCGAGAAACGCCTAGGTTGGAGTATAGTTCAACAGCCACAAACATAGGTAATATCTGTCTAGAAACTTCAAGACGGGAGTGTTCAGGAGCCATGGAGCTAAGCAATATCTGTGTAATTGTGGGAAAACTTTTACCCAGAAAAAAAATCTGGTCCTACTCCCGGTCCTCATTAGTCCACTGCTTCTGTTCTCACTTCTCCATTGTTGATTTCTGTCTCATCTATAGTCTTCTACTTCCAAGTATAATCCCAACTCATTTTTCCTGGTCATCATAGACACATATGTTCATATGTTCTAATTTTTTAAAAACACTGTTTGCGCTGGGCGTGGTGGCCCAGCACTTTGGGAGATTGAGGAGGGCAGATCACGAAGTCAGGAGTTCGAGACAAACCTGGCTAGCATGGTGAAATTCTATCTCTGCTAAAAATACAAAAAATTAGCGTGGTGTGGTGGCACATGCCTATAGTCCTAGCTACTCGGGAGGCTGAGGCAGGAGAATCACTTGAACCCGGGGGTGGAGGTTGTGGTGAGCCAAGATCATGCTACTGCATTCCAGCCTGGGCGACAGAGCAAGACTCTGTCAAAACAACAAAAAAACAAGAACAAACAAACAAAAAGCACACTGTTTGAATTACGGAGGGATTGAATTAGGAAAGTTAAGCTTGGGAATAGAAGCAGGCACCATATGTTGTGCTTTTCTTTCTCCACAGAATTATCTCAGTTTGGATCTAGTAGACATTCAAAAAACATATGTGAATGGATTTATTTTATTGTTTTAAGAGGAAATATATTATAGTACAGTAGGGATGTTTAGAGAACTCTTTGGAAGGTTTTTCTGATTGGGGAAAATAGGTCCAGAAATTCTTATTAAATTCATTACTATTGGGAGCAAAGGGCGGAGGGTAGAAATTAAGCTTAACTTTGATTTAAAGAGTAAAGAAAGGTTCTTATTCAATGAACTGCATTCCAAATCATTTTAACTTATATTTAAGAATATTTCTTAGTTCTGGGAAGCCTTAGTTTACTTCTGCCATGCTGTGATAGTCATTGCATAAACCAGATGAAAAACAGCTTTTCTTGATGCTACACAGTATGTTTATTTTACATGTGCTCCTGCCAGGCATCTGGAGGATATGGCTATGACAGGACTACTAACCAGTTACTTCTGGGGGCCCAATTTCTAATAGTATTTTACTTAAAATAAGTAACAGTGATTGCCATAATAAACTCCCAAATCCTAATGGCCTAACACATTAAAAGTATATTTACTACTGATATAGCAGATCCAAAGTAGATTTCCTGATCAGTGAGAAGTCTATCTGGTGGTCCTTCAAGGACTCAAGCTTCCTTCATATTCAGCTAAAAAATGAATGAACAGAGAGAATCACATAAGAGGTTTCTTAATGCTTCAGCCTGAACCGTAGGACAAAATCAGCACATGATGATTAAGTCATATGGTCACACTCAAGTACAAAGGGAATGCCAGTGTCATCTATTGTTGACACAGGCATCGAAGAATTGGAAGAAAATAGCTTTGGTGAACACATTGCTGTTTCAGCCACAAGGTGGTCTGGAAACCACCAGCAAAATCCTGTTGTTTCAACAATAGATAGCTTTATCAGTGCTTTGTTTAAAGAGATGAGACTAGAAAGAGAAAAAATAAAAAGTTGCTTATTAAATAATTCTTTGTTGTTGGTTCTCTTAAATTTCTTCTGCTTTCATTATAAATGATTTTTTTCTTCAAATTTTAAAAGTTAATTAGACACGCCTAGTGCATTTAATGAATTTTCTCTAAAAAAAACATGACATTCATGTAATTTTTGCCAACAAGTTCACAAAATACAGGAATCCTGGTGCCAAAAATCAGAAAAAAATCCAAGTTACACACACTGAAAAATTTAAAAAGTGGCATTATTATTGAATTTGCTTATAGAGTATTTCTTTGACTTAATTTTAGGCAGGCAGAGAACTTGTTTTCTTCTATTGAGTTTTATTAGGAAATACACTTTTAAGAAAAGATGCTCTGCTTTATACTGTCAGGTAGATTTATGAGGGTATCAGCAACAAGGGGTTAACCTGGCATGTATCTGGCACATAAGTGTGGTAATAATAAAGATTTTACTTGCTATGTTTTCTGAAATAAAATTTTTTTCAGAGATATCTGAATGGGAATTTTTGACTTCAGAGAAATGACGATGTGTGCAATGTCCCCTTCAAAAGTCATATTGAAATGGGATTGCCAATGTAACAGTATTGGAAGGTGGAACCTTTAAAAGGAGTTAATCTTATGCAGGATCCGCCCTTATGAATGGATTAATGCCATTGTCTCAGGAGAGGGTCAGTTATCACAGCAGTGGATTTCTGATAAAAGGGTGAGATTTCTGCCCCCATCTCCTCTGTCTCTTGTACTCTCTTCTGCCTTTCACCCTTGCTCTATGAGATGACCTTTGCCAGGTGCTACTGCCATGCTCTTGAACTTTTCAGCCTTCAGAACTGTGAGAAATAAACTTCTTTTTTTGGTAAATTACCCAGTCTGTGGCATTCTGTTATAGCAGCAGAAAAAGGACTAAGACAATGTGGTTACAGGAGTGAGACAGTACTGTATCTAGCAACTAGCACATTTCCTGGCTGCAAGCTGACTGCGTTTACTGTGTCTCGGGGACTATTTCAAATGCTGGGGATGCAGCAATGAACAAAATGAACAAATATTACTGTCTTCATGGAACTTAACATCGTACATACACTGTAAAATATATGTGATGATAAATGTTAAATGTCGTAAAGAAAAGCTGAGAAGGGGAGGTAGGAGAGTATGGAGCGCTGCAGTTACTGAAGTAAGGAGTGGTCTTACTGAGTGAAGATTGGAAGGAGGTGAGGTAGTGAGCCTTTTTTTTAAATTTTTTTTTGTAGTGGAGTGGAGTCTTGTTCTGTCACCCACTGCACACAGGCTGGAGTGCAATGGCGTGATCTTGGCTCACTGCAACCTCTATCTCCTGGGTTCAAGCGATTCTCCTGCCTCAGCCTCCTGAGTAGCTGGGACTATAGGCATGTGCCACCATGCCTGGCTAAGTTTTGCATTTTTAGTAGAGATAGGGTTTCACTATGTTAGCCAGGCTGGTCTCAAATTTCTGATCTCAGGCAATCTGCCCATCTCAGCTTCTCAAAGTGATGGGATTATAGGCATGAGCCACTGCACCTGGCTGTAAGCCATGTTTCTATCTTAGATAAAGAGTACTCCTGGCAGAGGTAATAGCGAGTACAAAGGCCCTGAAGTGGGAGTAAGTCTGGCTTATTCCAGAAACAGCAAGCAGCCCAGTGTGGCTGGAGCAGAGTCAGGGAAGGGTGAAATAGTAAAAGAGGAAGTAAGAGAGGAAAGTTGGATGTTGAAGGGGGAAGAATAAAGAAGACGCTCTTGAGATCATTGTAAGGACTTTGCCATTCATTTTGAGTGACATAAGTAGCCGATTTGAGCAGAGAAGTGACATGACATGACATGTTTTAAAAGGGTCAGTCTCTCAGCTGTGTTGAGAATAAAATGAGTGAAGAAACGGAACAATGAGAACACATGGACACAGGGAGGGGAGCATATCACACTGGGGTCTGTTGGGGGGAAGAAGGGGAGGGACAGCGGGGGGTGGGGAGTTGGGGAGGGATAGCATGGGGAGAAATAACAGATACAGATGATGGGGAGGAAGGCAGCAAATCACACTGCCATGTGTGTACCTATGCAACAATCTTGCATGTTCTTCACATGTACCCCCAAACCTAAAATGCAATAAAAAGTATATATTAAAAAAAAAAAAAAAAAAAAAAGAAATGGGAAGACCAGTTAAGTGTTTGTTGCAATCCAAATGAAAGTGATGGTGGTGTGGACCAGGGTAGTAGCAGTGGAGGTAGTAAACACTGGTCAGATTCTGCATATATTTTGAAATTACAGTCATTAAGGCTTTCTGATGGATTCAAAATAGGGTGGGGGAAAGGTGATGGAAGGAGGATCAAAGGGAGACTCTAGGAGTTATTGGCCTGAGCCAGTGGACAGATGGAATTGTCATTTATTATAGTGAAAAAGACAATGGGAAGTGCAGTTCTTGACAACGTGGGGAGGAGCTTAGTTTATATCAGTTAAATTTGAGATGCCTATTAGATATCCCACTGGAAGTGTTGGAATGCATGGCTGGATATTTAAGTGCAGAGGTCAAAGAAGAGGTTAGGTTGAAAATATAAATCTGGGAGAGCTCAGCAAATATATGGTAATTAAAGCCATGAGTCTGGGTGAGATTAACTGGAGAGTGAGTAAACTCAAAGAAGACCAAGGACTGTGTTGTGGGGAACTACTAGTTAGGAGAGGTGATAGAACCTGAAAAGGACACTGAGAAGGGGAAAACCAGGTAGGAGGAAAATCAGAAAAGTAGCCCTGTCTTATGGCTACTGAAAGTGAGAAAAAGTGTTTCCAGGAGAGGGCAGTGATTGTGTCAAACATTGACAACTGACCAAATAAATGAGGACTGAGGTATGACCATTGGATTTGGTAATGTGGAGGTTCTTAGCGCTCTTTATTAAAGCAGCTTCTGTGGAGAGGTGAGGGGAAGTCTCTTTGAAGTGAGATGGAGAGAATAGGGTGTTTGCTTTTAAATAATAGCAGGTAGAATGGAAAAAAATGGACAGTATAGGAGAGAGAAGACAGATTTGAGCGAGAGGGAATGAAAGCTGGGGCAAAAGTAAAAGGGCTGACATCAGACAGGCTCAAAGAGTCCCCCATTTTAATGGGACTGATGGGGGAGATTATAGGATGAATAGAAGTTTAAGAAGAAAAATGGAGAATGTATGGAACAATCTTTTAGTAGAAAAACTAGGAGAATCTACATATGAAGGAAATGTGATCGGGTCAATCCAGTGTGGTCAAAGAATTCTTGGTGTCAGACATCTTGAAACACTAAGTTGAAAATAAAGGGGTGAATAACTTATACATGAATAACAATCTGTTTCCAACTGAGTTGTGAAGAAAAAGGGTATTAAATCCTTTTTAAAGGGTTTACTTTTTCCTGAGATTTAAAAGTATCATGAGACATTTCTGGAAACTGTAGGTTTGTGCCTTTGGTAGGGGCTTGTATACTCATCCAGGAAGGCCAGATTAACATTGACATAGACTTCCTCACAGTATGTGGCAAGACTAAATGAATGGTCTTGGCCAGCAGACTTTGCACTTAAAATATGAGCCAGTGAAGGGGTTGGGACTAGTTGGATAAAATGCAGTCTCTAGGGAGAGCTGGAGCAAGAGGTCTGTGCCTTATGCCTTCCAGACCTGAAAGGGAAGTTAAATTTTAATAGCTTTGACTTACAAAATTAATACCCTCCAAAGAAAATTCACCTGTTGCCAAATCTAATGCCAGGCTTTGAATGCTCACAGTTCCTTCAGGTCTCTTGTTTGTTTTCATTTCTTTCTTTTTTCTTCTCCTTTTTTTTTCTCTTTCTTGCCAGTGTCTTCTGAACTTTTAGGCATGAATACTAGAGGGTTTGCAATTTATCTTCTTGAAGAATTGTTTAATTTAAAGTTCGTATGAAAGAGAAAGAGAAAAAGAGATTTTAAACATTTCAATTTAAAATGCATTTGTCCTGGCTATGAATTTCCCTAAATTGTTTGTGTGCATATAAATACACTGTTTATGGCTTGCAATTTGGCCGACATATTTTAAACTCCAACTCTTCACGACATTCTTTTTTAGTTAGATAAGGCTGAAAATAGTTCTGTTACAAGTTATTCTATTGACCTGGGTTCCAAGGACTTATTTTTCTTCCATATACCTTCATTTTTCTAATTAGGTAGCCCAAGCAGCTCAACTTAATCTATCACACAGTCAGTTGTCAGTATTTAGCAAATGCTGATGCCACTAATGGATTTTACACTTGTGTCATTTTATAAAGTTTACTTTCAAATCTCATGAATTAAAGTTTCCATTCAGTATCACCAAAACAGAGAGGCAAGAAATATAGACATAGTTTTCTCAGAAAGAGAATACTCGTTACCATACCTTGTTTTGATGTTGGCTGGTGTTAAGATAAAACAGATTTAGAGATCACTCTTGAGAGTTGGCCGAAAAAAATGCAAAGGGATTTAGCTGCTGGCATTTTGAAATATATTCCATTTAATCTCATTTTAATATATAAAATATGTTTCTGGATATATTTTAAAATAAGCTAGTTGTTTCAATTTATTTCATATTGTTTGGAGTTTTAGTTGAAGAATGGACAAATAAAGATATTTCATTATCATTATTCTTTTAAAAAATGAGAAATGGCTTTACATTTTTATTCCTAATTATGAATATAATGCATTGCTTACAATAAAACATTCATATAGAAATGTATAAAATACAAAGAATATGTCCTCCTCACAATCCCACCTCCCATAGATAACCAGACTTAGCAGTTTAGCTTGTAGCTTTACAGGTTTATTTCTGTGTGTATGTTTATCTTTAGTTTTTAAAACAAAATGAGCTCTAAAATGATCATGTTAGCCCTGTGTTTTGAATTTTATTATTAAATTATTAACCTGTTTTAATATAGGTTTACTTTATTCATTTTACTGTATGAATGAGATAATATTAATTTATTTCATTATTGGGGATTATTAAGATTTCCAGTTTTTATTATTGCCAGTAATCTGCTATTTACTTCTCTGTACAGGTCATCACCCGTCTCATAGATTTATTGGAATTAATAAATACACTAATACATGTAAAATATCTGAAAGAATGTATGACAACAAGTGCTTCAAAATGTTATAAATGTATGATTCTCTTTCTTTTCTTTGTTACTAGTGAATATGTTCGTTTGACAAACTTCTAGAAATGAAATTATTCAGTTGTTAAATATCAAATTGCCCTCCAAAGGGATCCTCTCAAGTTATACTCCCATCATCAAGGAATAAAGAATATTTGTTTTCCGAGACCATTTAAATTAAACTTTTCAATAGAAGCATCACAGACATATAGAAAAGTACATGCACGTTATAGGTACTGGCTCAACAAAGTGAAACCAGTTGTGTAACCAACACTTAGGTCAAGGCACAGAGTACCTATCATATCTATCATTCTGGGGCCCCCATTGGGTTCCTACCTTATCCTAATTTGCTTCTTCCACCCCAAAGTTAGGTGCTATCCTACTTATAGCACCATACATTAGTTTTGTACTCATTTATATTCTGGCTTCTTTCACTCAACATTTTGCAATTATTAGATGGTTATAACCATCGCTGTTGTTGCAGGTATCATTAGTTCATTCATCTGCCTGGTAGTCTACTGCAGGAATATATTGTAAATTACCCATTGTACCGTTAGCGGACATTTTGTTTGTTTGTTTTAGGTGTTTATTACAAATAACACTATTATGATTCTTACACACGTCTTTTGATATATACATGTACACATTTCGGTTGGACATTTAACTTAGAGTGGAATTGCTAGTTCATAGAATAGGTGTCCATTAAACTGTAAAAGATGCTGCCAGTTTTCTGAAGGAATTGTGCCAGTTTATCACTATGCCAGCAATGTGGGGTAGTATCATTTGCATATTCTTGCCAATTCTTGGTATTACTTATTTTAAAAAATTTGGTCATTCTGATGGTTGTGTAGAGGTATATCATCATGGTTTTCAATGTATTTTCCTGATTATTAGGAAAGTTTAGCACATTTTCATATGATTATCAATAATTTGGATGTTCTCTTTTGTGAAACACCTTTCCAAGTCTTTTGCCTATTTTAAAAATTGGTCTTTTTTTTCTTATTTATTTGTAAGAGTTCTTTTTTTTTTTTTCTGGGTATGTGTTCCTTGATATATATAATGTCTCATATTTACAGTTAGAAATATTTTTTCTCTTCATCATATCTTTCAATAAACAAGTTCTTAATGTTAAAGAAGTCTGTTTCCTCAAACTTTTCCTTTATAATTAGTACCTTTTGTGACTTGCTTAAGAAATGTTGGCCTACCTAAGGTTATGTTTTTTACTAGAAGCTTTATTGTTTTACTTTTAATTTTTTGGTTAGATTGACAATCCATCTTAATTTTATATGGTATACTCAAATTTCCTCCATATAGATATCCAATTGATTCTGCACCCTTTATTGAAACATGCTATAGTGGCACTTTTGCTGTAAACCAGGTGACCATGTAGTATAAAACTCAGGGGCTATTTGACATCTGTGCTTTCTATTAAATGGGAAAATGCAGTATCTAGTAAAAGTAAATAAAGCAAGTATACAGAGAAATGCAATGGAAAGAAACCTGGTTGTGTGGGCCATCTTGATTCCAGTTATTCAGTAAGCCAAGAAGAACTGTTTCATCTTCCCAAAACGAAACTTCATCCCCACTGAACAATAATTTCCTGTTTCCCTCCTCCTGTAGTCCCTGGCAGCCGCCATTCTACTTTCTGTCTCAATGAATTTGACTGCTATAGATACCTTATATAACTGGATTCATACAATATTTGTCCTTTTGTGACTGACTTATTTTGTTTAGCACAATGTCTTCAAAATTTATTCACATTGTAGCATGTGTCAGAAGTTCCCTCCTTTCTGAGGTTGAATAACATTTCATTGTACGTATATACCACTTTTTGTTTATCTATTCATCTGTCAAGGGGCACTTGGGTTGCTTTCAACTTTTGGCTATTATGAATAATGCTGTAATGAACATGGGTGTATATGGATTGTTTTCATGTTTTTTATTTGTTTCTTTGATATCCTTTTTTGTTTTGCTTAGGCAAATTAGACTTAGTAATCAGAGGGTCTCAACTAATATGCAAGTATCTGTTTCCAGGATTCCTATACTATTCCTTAAATCTACCAGCCTTTTTCTATACTAATACCACACTGTCTTAATTATTTTTTTTCCCTCATTACTCTATTACAAAAAGACATTGGCCACATTTCAGTTTTTTTTCCCTTATATGATAAATTGTCAACTTCTAAAAAGAAAGGGAATTACGTTTGATAATGCATTGGATGTTTAGTTAATTTGCAGACAAGCAACCTTAAGCCTTTCTGAACATTGTATACACATGATATATCCTTTTATAAAAGAGCTAAATAATACTAATATTGTTCCCTTTTTCCCCAAATTTCGAGTTCTTTTCTCAGTTTTATATCTATATATACACATATTATATATATATATATATATATATATATATATATATCCTTTCATGAAAGTGGCAAATAATAATAATATTGGCCCCTTTTTTTCAAAAGTTCTAGTTCTTTTCTCAGTTATTTTCTCAAATCTGAGATATATATATATATATATATACACACACACACACACGTATATGTGTATGTACTTGTATATATGTATACATCTATATATGCATATATACACATATATGTATATGTACACATATATGTATGTATATATGTGTATATATATATACACATCTTTCTTTAAATTTTACTACTCATCTGATATATTCTTATTTTTAATTTCCTTTCGTAAGAACTTGAATACTGAATGGCATGTATTTACCTTTAATGTCTCTATTTTGAGATCTATCCATGTTCATAGAAGTAGATCCTCTTCATTCTTTTTGTTACAAATTATTCCACTGCATAGGTATATTTTATTTATCTAATGATTTCCCTTTTGATGGATCCTTAGGGAATTATTATTTTTCAGCATTACAACATTGTCATGAAACTCTTGATACATGCTTGTTTTGGTTCACATTTCTCTAAAACCTACTGAAAGCAAATTGCTTGTTTTAAAGATACACACGTTTAAAATTTAAAGCCATTATCAAATTATCCTCCAGAAAGTCAGTATCAATTTATACACCTAAGTGACAATCATAGACATTTTCCTTTCTCCCTACAAACTAAAAATTTATCATTAAAATTTGGAGCAAAAGCAAAACAAAACAAAACTCCTGGTTGTTTTATTTGTATTTTAATAGTTCCAGGATGGTTGAACAGCTTTACTTATTCATTTGGCCATTTGTATTTCCATGTCTGTGAAAGCCAGTTTATAAGCTTTGCTCATTTTTCTACTTTTGTCATTGTTTTAGTATATTTCTCTGATTTGGTTCAGATATTCTGTTCACAATGCAGTTTAAACATTAAATTTTGTCTGTAATACATATAATTACAATGGTTTTCTGCATACTGTCAATTGTCTTGGTATATGCCCTTGTTTGTATGGATATATTTTGAAGTTTTAGGGTTGATACACTCAAATTGACTATTTCTTTGTTCATATCATACTCCTTTCATTACCATGGATTTTAAAAAATATTTTTAAAAATCTCTACTTTTCTTACATATTTCATTTTTACATGAAGTTTAGAATCAATTTGTCAATATCATCTATAATCTTATTGTGAATGCATTCAATTTATAGATTAATTTGCAGGTAACTTACATCTTTATAATAGTGAGGACTTTTACCATGATATATACACATGAAGAACGTGATAGCTCCATTTATTCATGTCTTTTTGTGTGTAAGTCATTAACATCTTATAGTTCTTGTTTTTATATATTAGTTTATCCCATTCATGCTACACTTATTTCTAGTCCATTTAAATTGTTTTTAATGGTGTAAATAGGAATTTTCCAGATACTGCCTCAAGTAACCAATTATTGCTGATACAAAAAGACAAATAGTGATAGTTACACATATTTATTTTAAACATGAATAGCTTTCTGAAATCAATGTTTTACTTGGTTCTCATAAATTTCCTTGATGTATAATCATATCTACATATGAATGTACAACTTATCTTTTCTCTCCAATATGTATGTATATGTGTTCTTCTTTTATTACTTTTTGTGTTATCCACAATCTCCTGAATAATGTTGAATAGCAATATCGATAATATATGTCCTTGTCTTTTTCCTATTAATGAGATTGACTTTAATATTTCATTTTTAACATCATGTTTTTCTATTGGTGGCCAATTAAGAATTCTTATACTACCAGTGGTACAAATTATGTACATTTTAGTACAAACATGACGTGGATATATCAAAGTCTGAAATAAAGAACTGAACACAATGTATTGGAAAGACATCAGATCTTGGAATAATCAGATTGGAATTCTGGCTCTAACACCTAACTAGCAATTTGACATTGAGAATGACACTTAACCTCTTTGAATCTCTTTCTGCATCTGAAATAGGAAGATAACACATGCAAGAGATGATATACGTCATGGGCTCTAAAATATCGGATTCGGTATAGACTCAGTAAATCTAGATTTCCCTCTGAGATCCCAGAGGACTTGAGCAACAGAAAATCAAGTAAAAAATAGCAAGAAACTATTGTACTCTTCCTATCTTCTTGCTCTTTGTTGAGAGCACAGGATCTGTTAGCAACATGTAGTTCACATGGTGCATTTAATTTCACTCAAGTGACATTTAGGGAATATAACTAAATCAGTGATACAGCAAATGAGTGATTCCATTAAGCTTGGATTTTCTCAACTTACAAATAAGTCAAAAAGAAAAAAAAATCTTTCTTCCAGAGTTCTATAAAGTTAATTAGCTCTATATATCTATGAATAGGGAAACAATCTCATTACACTGTTTTTATTTTAAAAGCCAAATAGCTTCATCTAGATTTGAGAAGTCACTTAGAAGAGTTCAAAACCAATATAAAGTTCACTTTATTTTGAAGTATGGCTTCTTAGTGATGTAAGAGTCAAGTTTTTACTAAATTAATAAAAAGAATTAAAATAGAAACAGATGCACCCTTTATGAAGTACTTTGTACATCTTTGGATTTTGATAACTTAAAAAAGCAGAAGTCAATCACCACCAATTGGACACCTTTCTTCTATTTAGCTCCAGTCAGAGCTAATGACCAAAATGATTTTGAATTGTCCTACATAGTTTTTTAAATTTGGAGAGATCGCACTCTATCATTAAGAATTTGGCTGGCAAATATCTATATGCACACCCTGTCAATTTTTATTAGGTATAACAGTCTATCATATTGCGAGTCTGTGGCTTTTAGAGAGATGTTCATTTCATATATGTCTTAGTTTTAGCGTATAAAGCATAAAACAAGTAAAATATGCTTTCATCAGGTAGATTGTGAGTCGTTTTGTAGCAGGGAACATGATTTCTGTGACTTGTACTTCCATAAAATTAAGGAGAGAGTTCAGAATGCAGTATGTGCTTCCATAAATATTTTAGTGGTAATTAGTGCATATAATATTTGAGTGATTTAAGGGTTTTGTATGGCAAACTTTATAATGCATAATTTCTAAGACGTTTTTCCAATTAGGGGCTATGTTTATTGATGATAGGGATGTAAATTACTTATATCTGTAAGAGCAACATGGTGCATTTAGTGGGCACTCAGTAAATGCTAGTTGTGTAAGTGAATGGAAAACAAAGTTATTGAAATAAAGTTTATTAAGTGAATTTCAACTAAATACAAAATAGGGTAAAAGTATAAAGAAATATAAGCTTAAAAATAAATATTCTCTTTATAAGAATCTACATTAGTCAACAAACTCTCTTGGGGAAGGGAAGGTACTTCCTTCTTGTTAGAAAACGGCTTGTATGAAAATGAGTAGCACCTGTAATGGTTAATTGTCTTGCTTTAAAAATCTCAGGGAGCAGAAGGAATGCTTCCAGGTAAGTCCAGTCACTTTATATCCTATAAGGTTGATGGCTTTCTCCCCTCAGTGGTGGGAACATTCTCTTTTGTTTTCCAAGTGTACAATCAGACACGTTGATCTAGAAGCACTGAGATTTAGTGCCTATGTCAGCATTGAAAGCTGAGGCCAGCAATAGATATCAACATATGGAAAGCCAAGCATGTTTAAAACAGCGTGGTCGGCCCAGAGGAAAGGGTAAACACTGAGACTATGCTAAGAAAAAGAGCAAAGTCCCCAGAGGAGAAAGAAGTGTCTTTATTTCTACATTTCCCATCAAAGGCTAATTTTGCTGCTTTCAAGCAATTCAAAATGATTATAGGTGACTTAACTGCTGAAAAGATGCTTCTCTCTCTCTCTCTCTCTCTCTCTGTGTACACACTAGCAAGATCTCTTGCTTTTCAAGAGGAAAGATATTTCTATGTTCATTTAATCATTTAATCTGAGAATTCTGATTCTCTTAATTTGTCATCCAATGAGGGTGTGTCCAATTTTTCTCCGTGTGTCTCCAGACACAGAAGGCTGAGGGAGAGTGATGCCGCAAGGGCTGCTGGCTGGTTCCCCCCACCCACCTTCCTCTGAGTCTGGCCTGGTGTGTGGCTGCTGTTTATACCTGCTGAAGTGCTTTCTGTATTTGAGTTGGCGCTGCCAGCTTACACGTTAAAGCCCCAAGCTGTTCATGAGGTCTGTCCCAGAGCTTTGAAACCTATGAGCTGGCGGCTGGGGCGAGAAATGTCTCTCTCAGTTTTTGGGTGAACTCCATGTTTTTTCCAGGAGGTTAGATCACTGTCCACAATCCAGGCTTGCTAGACAGAATGTAACAGTTACTGTTTGAGACATCCTGAACTTTTAAAGGCAAAAGGCAGAGCCGGGAGGGAGAGGAAAAAGCCCAGGGTCAACTTAACAGCTGAAAAGGAACATTTTTATATCTGGTCAACAAAGATTTTTACTGAACTGGAAATCTTTATCATCAAGCAAGGAAAAAATATCACTTCTTGTTATGACAAGAGGGTATGTTGTTACAGACTTCCCAATTCCATTCCAAGTCATGTTTGAGACCAGATTAATCAGTGGTTGTGGCAAGAGTGTTCAGTGTGATACAATTTTTGTAAAAATTTAGCTGGCCATCTCCCTGGTCCTTTCATCAGTCCGTAAAGATTTTTAGGAGACATGTCTTTTTCACAAGTGGCAAAATTCTTAAAACTGACACCTACTTGTTCCCTGCCCAGAGTTCTTGGCTCTTTCATCCTGTTGCCCTTTTTGCCATATTAGGAATATTATTCTCTGTTTTCTTTGTTTGTTCATTTTCTGCCTAAGATTTCTCTCCTTCATCTCTTTCTATGAGAAGTCTTGGTTCCCTGGGAGACTTTTATTTTTGTTATGTAAGATGAGTATGGCTGGAATTCTGTATTTTGCTTCTGTCCCTGTGTGTGTATGAATGGACTAGAGACATGTAAAAGACCTCATACCTGAGAAAATTGATGATAGAGATGTAAATTACTTATATCTGTAAGAGCAGAAAAATTACTAAAAAATTTCAGTAAATTATTTAGGAGTTTTATGCCAAAGTCCAAGCAAAACAGTAGACACACTGAATAATAAAATTTAAAGCTGGATGTGATCGAATTCCAAGTTCATGGCAACTTTGTTTACAGAAAAACATAATACAGCCCTTGTCACATTCTCCCCTTTGCCACCCCCAAACAAGTACAAAGTCTGTGTTCTTATAAATATGTTAAGAATTTCATCTGTAATGTTTGTCTATGAAGACCATAAAAATGCCTTTGAATGAAGTAAGTGCCAGTCTTATTTTGCCAAGCCAAGGGAAAGAATCCCTTCCCTTGGTCTTCCACCTAGAGAAATGCTAGTGAGGTATGAACAGTCCCTCCTTGACTCTGTAAGGTGGTATGTTTATACTTGGGTAAAACTCAGTGGTCTCCCATAGCACAGTGACAGCCTCTTTCTACCCCGCTTTCCATAGCTCTTTCTAATTCACACTGCTTGCCTGAAAAAGATGAAGAATGTCTAAACTGAACATTAAATTTGACCTGGACGCAATGCCATTAGAGACAGAGTTAATGTTATATCAACTGTGATGTGATTATAGCTGTCCCACCATGAGATGGCTTTGTCTGTCATTCAGGAGGCTTACTGATGCAATTGATGAAAAAAAAAATAAATAAATGTTTATGCCTGTGGGCATGTCCAGATGGCAGTGAAAGACTTCCATTCATGAGAGCAGCACTCACAAATGCATGGTTGCCAAAGTATGCAGCAAAGGCATGCCCTCTGCCACTCCGTGGCCTCGTAAGGAAATAGTCTCTAAGGTGACAGACTAGCACCCTTGAGGCCAGAGACTCCTAGTATTTTAGACTGGGGGGAGTTGGGGAGGACAGAGGGGCAGCATGAAATAATACTGAGAAAAGCATTTTTTGTCATTGTTATGACAATTTAAAAAGGTGAAAGAGTGGGAGAGGGGAAAAAGGAAGGGGTTCAGCGTTTTCTACTTTAGGTCTCAAAGAAATTTGATTCAGATCTGCTCTGTGCATTGTGAGCATAATACCCTTTTCATAGGTTAATTTCAAAGACATAGGAGATTCAATTAGATCCAAAGCATGACCAAAGGGACAGGCTCTGGGCTCCCAGGCTGTGATTGTCAGGTAGTAAATAGGCAGGCACTCTGATTCTCTTGGAATCTGTGGCATTCTTGGAATTGCTTTTTCTGTATTATATCCCCTTAATATTATCACTGGAATGGTAAAATGTCACCTGAACAAGTGTTCTCAAGGAGGTATTGCTGACCCTAACAATCTTGATGGGAAGAGTTTTCTCATTGGACCACCTCCAAAGGCAGAAAAATCTCAGGCGACAGCTTCTAGCTACTGCAGCCAGCTGGAGTGTAGATTGTGGACTCAGCAGGCAATGCTGAAAGATATGATGTTTTTCACAGCATTTGGCACGTCGTTGCTGCTTCATACCCAATACATTAAGGGTAGGGAGGAAGCTTTTCGTGTGGATTCAGAAAATAGCTTTAAATTAGAGAGGCCCTCAAATTAAAAGAGGAGAATGGTTTCTGACAACTGAGTTTGCATTTGCTTGATCTTGGTGATACTGGAGAAAAAGAAGGGTTTCCACACATCACACTAGGATGCTGGATGATGGAAGCATCATAACTTGCTTTTGGTAGCTTTCATCATGTTAATATTGTTTGGGTATTATTGAAATGGCAAGGAGCCTGGAATGCATGTTATTTTCCAAACCTAAATAGACTTTCATGAAGCTATCTGATTGGATTGACGTAATGTAAAACCCATTCTCAACACCAAATGGTAAATGAAATAGGGTAGACTAACGAAGGGTCAGTCTGGGTTAGAAGAATTTCCCCTTGTTCGAGTTGATTCTTTTTAGTTCAGCATGTTATTGGATATTTAACAGACAGGGACATAAGTGAATAGACTGGCTCTTTGATGCTCTGTGATGTGGCAAAACAGAGGGCCAGCAGTGGTGGGTGGTCAATCTGGCCACCACAAGAACCTGTTAAGTCACAAGGCCATGAAACTGCATGGAGTTAATGCGGTCTCCTACCATTTGTAACTAACAGGCTGGGACAAAGGCCCCTTGGCACACACAAAATCTACACTAATTAAGGAATTATTTGCTGTATCCCAATTAACATACTGCGGTGGTCTCCTTCTCTCTGCCATCTAGCTGCAGTAGGCCTGGCCCTGGCCCACTATAATGATATTATGGTAACCACAGGAGGCCCTGGAAACTATCAGTCATTTCTTGTGTTGAAATGCTATTAATTCCCTGAAAACTCATATTAGGTAGAGGGAGGGGTGAGTCGAATTGAAGCCTTCATGAGGCCTTAAACAAAAAGGGCCATAGAGATAACTTCTAAGAGCCTGATCATGCGTACCTGTATCAAAATGGAGTAAGAGGGCTGAAGGGAACCTCATAAGGTTCACTTAATAGCCTACCTTTAAGCTGGTGAATTTTAAGGCATCCGGAAAAAAGAATTAGCTGTTCCTTTCTTAATATTTCCAGAAGAAAATGCTGCATGTAATCTCCCAACGGCTAATTCCATGTTTCAGCCCCTAAAGATGTCTTGTGTCAAATTTACATACTAATTTTTTCAAATAGATTACTTCTTTTTGCTATTTATTAGCTGTGCATAAAGAGAACAAATTTATTAGCTGTGCATAAAGAGAACAATCTATCATTCTACTTATACAAATTTGAACATTATCCTAAAATTTTCTCTCAAAGAAATTAACAAAAGTCCCTATCGTCTATACGGATTCTAGTTCATAAGGATGTTTGGAAATTTGCAACCTATTTGGAAATAATATGTTACTATTGGTGAAAATGTAAATTAGTTCAACCATTGTGGAAGACAGTGTGGCGATTCTTCAAAGATCCAGAACCAGAAACACCATTTGACCCAGCAATCCCTTTACTAGTTATATACCTAAAGGAATACGAATCATTCTATTACAAAGATACATACAAGCATATGTTCATTTCAGCACTATTTACAATAGCAAAGACACAGAATCAAGGTAAATGCCCATCAATGATAGACTGGATAAAGAAAATACGGTACATATGCACCATGGAATACTATGCAGCCATAAAAAGGAATGAGATCATGTCCTTTGCAGGGACGTGGATGGAGCTGGAAGCCATTATTTTCAACAAACTAACACAGGAACAGAAAACCAAACACCACATGTTCTCACTTATAAGTGGGAGCTGAACAATGAGAACACATGGACGCAGGGAGGGGAACGACACACACTGGGGCCTGTCATGCAGCAAAAGGAGGGAGAGCATTGGGAAAAATAGCTAATGCATGCTAGACTTAATACCTAGATGATGGGTTGACAGGGGGCAGCAAACCACCGTGGCACATGTTTACCTATGTAACCTGCACATCCTACACAAGTACCCCAGAACTTAAAATTTAAAATAGGAAATAAAGTGTTATATAATCATAATAGTAATACTATTTGCTGCGTGCTTACTATGCCAAGTATCGTTCTAAGTGCTTAATGTGTATCAATTTACTTGTTCCTCTCTAATAACCGTATTAGGTAGGTATCATCTTTCTCAGATTGCTAAACACTGAGTCATAAGAAGATTAAATAACTTTTCCAAGGTCACACTGATAGCAAATAAGAGAGTCAAGAATTAAGCTGAACCTGGCTTCAGAGTGTATGCAGGTGTTCTGCCAAGTGAAAAATGAGGTTTTAAAATTAGGTCCTCAGTCTCATGCAGAAGCGCCTTTCAAGTATATCATTCTCCTGAAATGGAATATTCTGCTATTAGAATTACAAAACTTATCATAATGTTTTTGACGATTTGTGTATGTGTGAAAATGTTCTCCTGAGATTTCTTAGCTTTATTCCAAGTTTTTTATTCATTGTGCTTTTGTCTTTGTTTTCGCTTTAGAACTGTGTGAGACAAAACAGACATAAAAAAGTTTCTTTTCTAGTCCCTCTCATCTCTGTTTTGGTTGTTTTTGCTTTTGTTATTTAGGTCCTGAAGGGGAGGTGGGGTTGGATCTTGCTGCAGTTGTGGGTGTATGCGGGATTGGGATGGGGAAATACACTGACCTGTAGGCTTTCCTTTTCAGGAGCAGGGCAGGTGGGGAGAGAAAGGACCCTGGACACAGCAGGGAGGGCCCGATGACAATGCTGGAGAAAGGGGAGCAGGGGAGCAGGGAAGCATCAAGAAATAATTCAGTGAACTCACACTTCTTCCCTCTGCATTTCTTCATTTTATGCCGCCATTAGATATGTTACATGAACCCTACTCAGAGAGAGAGAGAGATGAGGGTAGGACAGAAGCTACAGGTGCAGAGCACTCCCCATAGCCTGGAGAGAATTTGTGGAAGGAAGGGGTTAGGATGCAGAGAAAAGCATTAAGGACTATTTTAGTGAGGGAAGGGACTGACTGCATGTGGCTGAACGGGTGATTTTACTTCAGCTTCCAGGGAGGTGACATTTGGAAATGAGAATTCAAGCCCTGCTTACCAAGAAACAGCTTTGGTAGAACCCACAAACTTTAATGTTTCACAAATATTATTTTACATAGAGTGCTCCCCTCCCAAAGAGGTAGAGAACTTAAGATCAATCCAGCGTATTATTAACAAGGGCTTGACAACGGGGCCTGTGTAGAAAGGCTAAAGTAAGTATAGCTAGAGAAAGACGGATGGATGGCTTCAGAGTCCTGTTTACATTCAGGGAAATCCCTTACTAAACAGGTAAGACTTATGGCATCCTTCTAGTCCCAAAAAAAGACAGTTTGCATGTTCCCCAAAGCTGTGATGGTGATTACTTGAGAACCCTCTTCTGCCTGAGAAAAATGAGTGTTTTCTCCTTTCTCAGCATTGGGGAATTTATGGAGTTCCTTCCTGACTTCGACCTTGAACATTGCCAGGAATAAAAAGCTGCAATTACTTTTGCACCAACATAATATTTCATAGTTTCTGGGTATGTCCAGGGGACAGGCTAGCTTTGAAGTCGAAAAGGTGATGAAGCCAGAGTGTGCCGAGGAGAGAAATCAGTAGTCTCTCTCTACTGGGACTCTGAGGGACATTTTCTGTAACTCTGTAAATCAACATTAGAATTATGACTGAAAAAAGAAAAGAAACGGTGGAAAACATGAGAGACGTATATCCTGCAATGACCATTTCGGCTTTCTTCACTGACTGGGAAGAACATTGCCAAGGAGAGTTCTGATTAATAAAAAGAAAAATGAAAGATTTAAACTCTGTGCCAGCAGTTATAGGATAAAAAAATGAGTCTCAATTACATAGACTTTCCTAGGATCTCAGATATGAGGCTTCATTCCTTTTATAGTTAGAGTCAAAATGTAATGGCTTAGTAGGCTATTATGTTTATGTTGGTTATAAGATCTATTATTGATTTAAATATATTTTTGTGTGTGACAGTGAACACATTGGTTTTAAGACACATTCTGATTTCAAGACGTTAAAATATAACTTAGTACTAAGGATGTGTCATTTTATATAAAAGGCCATGTAATATTTTTCACCACTTCAGCTCAGTACTTTTCACCACTGAAGTTTTGGTTGAATCTGTCAATAAAATAATTTAAAATGGTACTTAACTTTTCTGTTTCTCACTTGATATATTAAATAAAATTAGGATGCCAAGGTAAAAAAATCATGGAAAAGTCTCAATCTTTGTCTTCTAGGAAACATTTTCACTCACTGAATTCCAACAAAAATTATAAGTTTGTATTTATGTAAGTTGGTCTTGGTAATGAGGGAATTTTTTTATGGGATGCATGTTATAGAATAGAAAAAGAGCTGAGCTGGAAAGTAAATAGCCTGCATTTTAGCATGTGCTCTGCTATGTCTGTGATATTAGAGAGGTCAGGTTGAAATGCCTTGGGTATTTTCAAAGCTACAGGAGCCTCAGATTTACCATGAGCCATACTATATTTGTTCCACTGGTTTCAACATAATAAGTAAAAACTGACCAGAGATTGCCTTTTCAAATTACTTATAGTTATTATGGGATTATTTAATATAAAAAGAATTATCCAACATAAACTCATTTACTTTATCTAAATAAGAGCTCCCTTTTAGGTAGTGGTTAAAGGTAAGGAAATGTAGATGGGAACATGCAGGAGTCCATTAGGTGCCTTGTGTAGATGTGGATGCTCTTGGTGTCTCTCTGGGGGCTGGAGCTGGATCCTGTAAATAGGCTTCCTTCAAAGTGAGGTCCAGAAACTTGTGGCAGGAACTTGATCTTCCAGCTACAGGAGAATGGCGGCACATTACGTTCCCTGCAGCAGGAGCAGCATAGTTATTTATTAATGATGAAAGCTCAGAGTTTTCACATCCTTTAGCAAGCCAAATCCTTATTTTGTTGTTGCTGCTGTTCTGTTTTGTTTTGTTTTAGACTTTCAGCAGCCCAAAGCCATGGTTTTTGGTTTCTGTCTTTATTGATAAGTGGAAAAGAGGGATGAGGAAGGGGCTTTACTGGCCCAATGAGCGATACAAACTAAGAACTCATGACTGTATTCTCTCCCTTGGACATCTCTGCTAGGAAAACTCCCTTTTTGTGATTGTTTCCCTTAGGAGTTTTCAGTTCACATCTTTGCTGTGATTGACTACATACAAATTATCATACGATGTTGATCCCAGAGATGATTAGTGTGAATTCTGCTTTAACCACTCTCATTCATATAGTGTGTAGGAGATTGGTCAGAATAGTGGGAAAAATTTTATAAAATGCAAACCTTCTTGGAAGGCCAGAAGGTTTTGCAAAAGCCTCGGAAGAAGGTTATGGCTGAAGTTAGGTTATGGCTGAAGCCTGGGAAGAAGGTTAGGCAGCCTAATCCTCTTACCTTGAGCTAATAGCATAGAGCAGACAAAAAGAGAATGTAGAGGAGCTTGTTTACTCATGTGGTACTAAGACCAACATTTGAACATTCTACTTGATGGGTGGGCAATGTTAATTACCCTCTAATGGTGTTTACTGGAGACCTTTGTCATTTAATGTGAACTAAATAAATGCGAAGGCTGCTGGCTTATGGGGGGTCACTGCTGACTTTGGCAGAGGGCCCCTGGCTGCACTGTCTGGCAAGCCTGTATCAGTATATGTTTTTCGTCCATTGCTCGGTCAAGTCTGCCAGTCGGACTCAACAATAGTGAAAAACTTCACAGATAAAAAAAGTTAATCCTAGTATGTTGATGCTAAGAGGTCATTGGACTTAGGCATTCCTTTTATATTAGTGTTGGGTTTAAAACTGGGACTGAAGTCATGATTCTGACATTCAGCAGGAAAATGAAGGTCTGTACTGGGGTTGCTCTATGGTCTAAACAAATAAATCAATATCTCTGATTTCTTTCTTTCTGGTCCAAATACATATCATGAAAAATATTACTAATATCTGCAATTCAGAAATCTGAATAGATAACAATATGTTCCTTAGCTGACTGAAGGGTACCAGAAGATTCCCTTTCATTCAGAATATAATTGCCTAGAAGTTAAGTTTTAGAAATTCGTTTTGACTAAGTCAAAAAACAACAGATGCTGGTGAGGCTGTGGAGAAAAGGGAACACTGATGTACTGTGGATGGGAATGTAAATTAGTTCAGCCACTGTGGAAAGCAGTCTGAAGATTTCTCAAAGAAATGACAACAGAACTACCAGTCAATCCAGCAATCCCATTACTTGGTAAATATCCAAAAGAAAATAAATAATTCTACCAAAAAGACACATGCACTTGTATGTTCATTTCAGCATTATTCACAGTAGCAAAGACATAGAAGCAACCTAGGTGCCCATCAGTGGTGGACTGAATAAAGAAAATGTGGTACATATACACCATGGAATACTGTGCGGCCATAAAAAGATGAAATCATGTCCTTCGCAGTAACATGGATGCAGTTGGAGGTTGTTATCCAAAGTGAATTAATGCAGGAACAGAAGACCAAATATTGCATGTTCTTACTTAAAAGTGGGAGCTAAACACTGGGCACTTGTGGACATAAAAATGGCAGCAATAGACACTGGGGATGACTAGCAGGGGGAGAGAGGGAGGCAAGGGTTGACTAACTGTTGGGTTATTACATATTATGCTCACTAACTAGGTGATGGGATCATTTGTATTGCAAACCTCAGCTTCACACAATACTTGTAACAAACCTGTACATGTACCCCTGAATCTAAAATAAAAGTAGAAATTATTTTTAAAAAGAAATTAATTTTGACTAAGGCTTAAGGAAAAGAGGACTACAGGGACATAGTTATTAGGCATTAAAATCAAACTATGTCCTCCCCATTTCTGTCCATAACTGTGTTAAGTGCTAATTATGAGTATCAATGAGTATCAGCATAAAATACAATCTTTTAGAAAAACTTATCTTTTGAATGTGAGTTGATTTAGAACAAATCTCATAAGATTTTCCCCAAAGTTGTATTAAAATTTAAGACTGCATAAGCACACAGGAAGTGCTTGAAATAAAAACTCATTTTTATCTTAATTACTGAAAATGGGTCATTTCCAATCTGAGATGGCTGGTGACCTGGGTATAAAGTAACAATGTAGTCCTGTTTCAATACTGTCAATAATAAAACCTGTTGGTACATTTCTCTACTTTTGCTCAATTAGTTTATATTATATTCATTGGCCCAATGAAAAAAGAACATAAAAATCTGACAAAAGAAGTCCTAGGTCTCATTCTATATATAGCAAAAATTTGTCTTTTGGCTTTAGAGAACCTATCATTAATGAAGTCATGTCGTATTGGGTGGAATGTGATAGAATACATTTTAATATTTTTCCTTTGATTTCTGCATTGCTAAAGATCAGGCACTGGAATAAGTACACTGAGATTAAGCAATAGGCATTTGTAAGAAATGGATTGTGTTTGAGATTTCACATGCTAATAATAGAAACAAGAAATTGTTAGATTCTCAGGTGTCTGATTCTCAGTATGGACTGCCAAACGAAGGTGTACGTATTTTCCTTTGACAATAATTCTATTTACTTCTCTCTCTACTTTGACACTCGCATAGTCAGATATTTCTTTTCCTCTTTTTCATTCTAAAGGCATTGGCGTATAATGCTTTTCACTTCAATGCTTTTCTGTTACACTTAAAATTAAGCTGCAAGAGCTATCAAATTTTGGCCAAGAGATTCTTTATTATTTATTCCTGCAGGTTTAAGACCTCCTTGAGAGATCTATGTGACCTGAAAAATATAAAAGTGAAATGCAGCCAAGTACGGTGGCTCAGGCCTGTAATCCCAGCACTTTGGGAAGATGAAATGGGCAGATCAGTTGAGGTCAGGAGTTCAAGACCAGCCTGGCCAGCATGGTGAAACCCCATCCCTACTAAACATACAAAAATTAGCTGGGTACACACTTGTAATTCCAGCTATTTGGGAGACTGAGGCAGGAGAATCGCTTGTACTAGGGAGATGGAGGTTGCATTGATCCAAGATTGCAACACTGCACTCTAGCCTGGGTGATGGAGCAAGATTCCGTCTCAAAAAAAATTAAATAAATAAATAAAAATTAAAAAGTGAAATGGTTTACACAGTCCTACTCCACTTATGGTCTTCTCTAAAAGTAGAGACAGTATCCCTTTTCTAATATTATTTTTTTGGTTTTTAAATGGGACTCATTCCCATTGTATTATTAATAATCAATTACTGGTACTAAGATGGCATTTATTGCCATTATTTTGAATTATTACTTTAAATAGATATAAGTAGACACTTTCATAATAAAAGTAGGTTAATTTGTGTTGATTAGCAAAATTGTTTTGCAAATTCCTTAAGAAATTGAGCTTTCTTTAGTTTTTGGGAAATCCAAAACTATTTCCCTTTCATCTCATTTGAGAGCTTATCCAAATGGAAAATATTTTCTCCTCGGTAAGGTCATACCTACTATGAAGCCAATACTTTAGCATGTAGAAAAAACCACATTGTATTTAATGTTGAGCCTGTTTCAAAAGTCTACACTTTTGCTGGTATTTCATCCCAGGAGGAAGAACTTCAGATAAACAGGTACAGTTTATTGCACACAAGATACTACAGTAAAATCTGGCTGTCCAAAAGGAGTAAGATTTCCAAATGCAAAAAAAGATTTGAGCAACTAAGTTTCCAAAGTCCTTCTTCTGTTCTGTAAAGTAGGTTCTAAAGTCTAAGAACACACGTAATCTTTGGTTAAACACAAAATACTCTCCAATTTCTTGGCAATTAAAACAATTTATTGTAGAGAAGCCCTTACAAAAACCTATTAGGGAGTCTGCTATGCTCATCAGTAATATACATGCAGAGGCTGTGTCTAATGCCTGATGATGAACAATGGTATGAAAACGGAGAGGTTGCTCCCAGATAGCTAACATATTTGCATGTATCCCCTTGTTTTTCATCAATTTTGTTATCATTTAAAATTTTTAATTGTAGTAAAATATACATGACATCATAAATTTTACCATTTTAACCATTTTAAGTGTACAGTTCAGTGGCATTAAGTATACTCACATTGATGTACAAGGCTTCAATTTCTCCACGTCCATACTAACACTTATTCTCTGTTTTTTTTTTAAATAGCAATCCTAATGGCTGTAAAGTCATACTTCATTGTGGTTTTGATTTGCATTTCCAAAATTTCATTTGCATTAAGTACATTCACGTTGATGTGTAACCATCACCACTATCTATGTCTAGAACTTTTTCATCATCTCACACTGCAATTCTCTACCCATTGAACAGTGACTTCCCCAATTCCCCCTCCCCTCAGTTCCTAATAGCCACTGTTCTACTTTCTGTCTCTGTGTATTTAACTCTTCTAGGTACCTCACATAGCTGAAAACATTACAATATTTATCCTTTTGTGTCTGGCTTATTTCACTTATTTAAATAAGACACAAGTCTCATTTAAAAATCTTTAAAAAATTACAATAATAAAATAATTCTCTACTTTTACAGAAGCCCGTATGTGAAGTATCATTATATAAAATATTTCACTTTTATATATTTCAGGTTACATGTCTTTAAGATTCATCCATATTGTAACATGTATTAGAATTTCATTCTCTTCAAAGGATGAATAATATTTCATTGTATATATAGATCACATTTTGTTTATTCTTTTTTTTTTTTAAATGGAGTCTTGCTCTGTTGCCAGGCTGGAATGCAGTGGCGCAATCTCAGCTCACTGCAGCCTCTGCCTACTGGGTTCAAGTGATTCTCCTGTCTCAGCCTCCCAAGTAGCTGAGACTACAGGCTTCTGCCACCACGCCTAGCTAATTTTTGTATTTTTAGTAGAGACGGGATTTCACCATGTTTTCCAGGATGGTCTCGAATTCTTGACCTTGTGATCCGCCCGCCTTGGCATCCCAAAGTTCTGGGATTACAGGCATGAGTCACCGTGCCTGGCCTTTGTTTATTCATTTATCCATTGATATGCATTTGTGTTGTTTTTAACTTTTATCTACTGTGAATAACACTGCTGTGAACACTGGTGCACAAATATCTGCCTGAGTCCTGCTTACCGTTCTTTTGGTATATATCCAGAATTTGAATTGCTGTATCGAATGGTAATTCAATGTTTAATTTTTTCAGAACCACTATGCTGTTTTCCAAAGGGCTGCACCATTTTACATTCCCACCTGCAATGTACCTGGGCTCTAATTTCTCCACATTCATACCAACATTTATTTTCTGTTTCTTTTTTATTATAGCCATCCTAATGGGTATAAAGAGGTATCTCATTATGGTTTTGATTTGCATTGTCCTAATATTTATTGATGTTGAGCATCCTTTCATATGCTTAATAGCTGTATGTGTCTTTTCAGAGAAATATCTATTTGAATCCTTTCCTCATTTTTGAGTCGTATCATTTCTTTTGTTGTTGACTGCTATCATTTATTGATATTAGATCATGAGTTAATTATCAAAATAGATAATTAAATTTTTTATATAATAATAAGGCTTATTTCCCAAAGCCAACTTCAGAGTAAAGGCAGATGTGTCAAGTCTAGTCCTTTTGGTCAGAAAATGAATCATGCATGTAATTTGAAAAAAGTTCGATGTAATATAGGCTTTATTCTAAGTAATGTGGAGTCGTCATTAGTACTAGTTTTCATAAAACCTTACTTGTTGGCACTGAAAGGCCATAATAAAGTTCTCTAAACTCTGAAATAAAGGGTCTTAATACTAAGAAAGGTCCTGTGGAAGAGGTGAAAATTTGATTTGATAATGGATATGGTTTGAAAGTATGTTTTAAGAATGATGTCATACTACTCCTCCTGATTCCAGTCAAAGAAATAAGAAAATTCACAACTCAAGTTTTTTGAATAGTGAAACATTAATGAAATGTGTGCTTGAGGTAAAAAGTCAAACAAGAGTGAGAAGAATAGATTGATAATAATTGTTATTAACACAGCATCACCAATATAAAATTATACACATTATGTCCATATCTTTATGTAGTAATGTAAATAGATGCTACAAAAAAGAGATTTTATATATATATATATATATATATATATATATGTGCATGTGTGTGTATGCAGTTTTATGAGACAGGTCATGAAAATGGAGGACCACACCTAATAGTGGTATATGTATTAAAGTTATATATGCTGTATATTTTGTGACATTTATCTAGTGATTAATGGGATAAAAAAAGAGTGGTGGATTAATGTTAATACACATTATTTCTATTTCATTATAATTAAGTTCTGTTATATGCTACTAAAACAGCAGATATTTTCCTTGTTGACACCTATTATAGTTTGAATTTGAATATTTGTGTGGGCTCAGAAACTCCCCTATAATATGTAAACTCTGTGAGGTCAGGGACCCTGTCTTTCCTGTTCACTTCTGAATCTGTAATTCCTGGTATACTGTCTGGCAGGCAGCTGGTTTTCCAACATATAGTGTTGAATTAATGAGAGAAAATAAGTCAAGGAAAGATTGCAAAGGCAAATTCACATCACAAGGAGAACCAGGCTGTTGAATCTAAATTTAGGTTTTTAAAAATAAAAATCTTGCCTTTTGACGTGTGGGAAATAACACAGCAGTCAAATAAATGAGGTTGCCCAGTAAGATCTTGGTTTGGTTATTAGTTCTCAATATATTTCTTTAATTGATTCATGCAACATTTCCTGCAGGAAAATATATTTTTTGATGTTTCTAGGTAATAACCTAAGATGTTCAAGTTTGTTGGTGAAAACAGCCACATTTGAAATGGGTCAAGTTCAGTACACTTGTATTATTAGGATTTCTTTTCCCACTTCCTAGAATTCCATTTCATCACTCTTTAAAGTCAAATTGAAAAGAACCAACTCATATTAGTGGGCTCTTCTCATGAGGATTCTGGCCAGCCTAGAAGAAAATACTTCTGGATTCTTCCAGACCAATTTAGACAACATGGGAGGCCCGGATAAACATCTTCATTTGAGTATTTGTCTCCACTGCTTCTCAAGTATGACTTCCCTGATCTTTACTCATCTAATCCAAAAGAATAATTTTGCTCTTTTAAGGACATTGCAGGGCATAATATTATCTCTGTAGTAATTTTTAGTTATTTAACTATAGTTTATATAACTATATAGTTATATTGAAATATTATTATTATTTGTGACAAAGTCAGTAGGTCATTATGAAGTCTGAATTATAATATATTTTAAATGAGATGACATTAAATTAAACTCCTATGATAACTGTAACAAATAGCAGAACTATTTGAATGATGTGAAATGGAAATTTGTAATTAATATGTCAATTATGAGAAACTGAACACTTAAAAAATGGTTTTATAATAATTCAAGGTAATTTGTCCTCTTAGACAAAACACTTTTTTTGCATATTTTTAGTATATGTGTGTGTATATAAATGTGTGTGTGTATATATATATGTATATATATATATATATATATTTATACTTTAAGTGCTGGGATACATGTGCAGAACGTGCAAGTTTGTTACATAGGTATAAACGTGCCATGGTGGTTTGCTGCATCCATCACACCGTCATCTACATTAGGTATTTCTCCTAATGCTATCCCTCCCCTACACCCCCACCCCTGACAGGCCCCACTGTGTGATGTTCCCCTCCCTGTGTCCATGTGTTCTCATTGTTCAACACCCACTCATGAGAACACGGGATGTTTGGTTTACTGTTCTTGTGTTAGTTTGATGAGAAGGATGGTTTCCAGCTTCATCCATGTCCCTGCAAAGGACATAAACTCATCCTTTTTTATGGCTGCATAGTACTCCATGGTGTATATGTTTCACATTTTCTTTATCCAGTCTATCATTGATGGGCATTTAGTTTGGTTCCAAGTCTTTGCTATTGTGAACAGTGCCACAATAAACATACGTGTACATGTATCTTTATAATAAAATGATTTATAATTCTTTGGGTATATACCCAGTAATAAGATTTTTGGGTCATATGGCATTTCTGTTTCTAGATCCTTGTGTAATTGTCACACTGTCTTCCACAATGGTTGTGGAAGACAACCATTTTTAAACACTTTTAATAAACATTCACTCATCATCTATTAAGTTCAGAGCTAGGTACCATATGGTTCAGAATCATATTAGGTTCAGAACTAAGTACCATATAGTTCAGTACCATATTAGGTTCAGAACTAAGTACCATATGGGGACACAAAAAAGAATGATGATGGTTCTGTTTTCTGTGTTAGTAGGAGAAGCAAGAACATACACATTGCTTTGACTGAAAGATCATATGTACTAATCTGTAATTTTACTGAGGCACCTATTTGAATGGCAGATTGATGTGTGTGGGAGGCACTTTGTTGAAGAGTTGTATATACTATACATCTTATTGAAAACTTTGGGTGAAAAATGTTCCTTTAAGTTACTTTAGGGAAAGGCAATCTATGACTGTCAATTAAAATAATATTTTGGAGGAAATTAAAATATTTTAATTTTCGCAGGTTAATTTTCAAATTAGCCTGTGAAAATATTTGTGAAACTTGGGATCTGTGAGCTTTTGTTTACATGAGTTATACTTATCTACATTTACCATATTAGAGACTGAATCTGAAAAAACTGTTAATGTTTATGTTAATCTATTTTTTAAAATTGTACTTTAAGTTCTGGAGTACAGGGCCGGGCGCAGTGGCTCACGCCTGTAATCCCAGCACTTTGGGAGGCTGAGGCGGGTGGATCACGAGGTCAGGAGATCGAGACCATCCTGGCCAACATGGTGAAACCCTGTCTCTACTAAAAATACAAAAATTAGCTGGGTGTGGTGGCGTGCGCCTGTAATCCCAGCTACTTAGGAGGCTGAGGCAGAAGAATTGCTTGAACCCAGGAGACGGAGGTTGCAGTGAGCCGAGATCGCGCCATTGCACTCCAGCCTGGCACCTGGCGATGGAGTAAGACTCTGTCTCAAAAAAAAAAAAAAAAAAAAAAAAAAGTTCTGGAGTACATGTGCAGATCTTGCAGGATTGCTGCATAGGTGCATACATGCCATGGTGGTTTGCTGTCTCCATCCCCCGTTACCTATATCAGGTATTTCTCCCAGTGTTATCCCTCCCCAACCTCCCCACCACCCCACCGCTGTCCCTTCCTTGGCCCCCCACCCCCCAACATACCCCAGTGTGTGATGTTCCCCTCCCTATGCTCATGTGTTCTCATTGTTCAATACCCATCTATGAGTGAGAACATGTAGTGTTTGGTTTTTCTGTTCTTGTGTCAGTTTGCTGAGAATGATGGTTTCCAGACTCATCCATGTCCTTGCAAAGGACACGAACTCATCATTTTTTATGGCTGCATAGTATTCCATGGTGTATATGTGGCATATTTTCCCTGTCCAGTCTATCATCGATGGGCATTTTGGTTGGTTCCAGGTCTTTGCTATTGTAAACAGTGCCGCAGTGAACATACGTGTGCATGTGTCTTTATAATAGAATGATTTATAATCCTTTGGATATATACCCAATAATGGGATTGCTGGGGCAAATGGAATTTCTATTTCTAGATCCTTGAGGAATCACCACATTGTCTTCCACAATGGTTGAACTAATTTACACTCCCACCAATAGTGTAAAACTGTTCCTGTTTCTCCACATCCTCTCCAGCATCTGTTGTCTCCAGATCTTTTAATGATCACCATTTTAACTGGCATGAGATGGTATCTCAATGTGGTTTTGATTTGCATTTCTCTAACGGCCAGTCATGATGAGCATTTTTTCATATGTTTGTTGGCCTCATATATGTCTTCTTTTGAAAAGTGTCTGTTCATATCCTTCACCCACTTTTGAATGGGTTTGTTTGTTTTTTTCATGTAAATCTGTTTTAGTTCTTTATAGATTCTAAATATTAGCCCTTTGTCAGATGGGTAGATTGCAAAAATTTTTTCCCATTCTGTTGGTTGCCAGTTCACTCTAGTGATTGTTTCTTTTGCTGTACAAAAGCTCTTAAGTTTAATTAGATCTCATTTGTCTATTTTGGTTTTTGCTGCCATTGCTTTTGGTGTTTTAATCATGAAGTCCTTGCTTATGCCTATGTCCTGAATGGTTTTGCCTAGGTTTTCTTCTAGGGTTTTTATGGTGTTAGGGCTTATGTTTAAATCTTTAATCAATTTGGAGTTAATTTTAGTGTAAGGTGTCAGGAAGGGGTGTAATTTCTGCTTTCTGCACATGGCTAGCCAGTTTTCCCAACACCATTTATTAAACAGGGAATCCTTACCCATTGCTTGTTTTTGTCAGGTTTGTCAAAAATCAGCTGGTTGTAGTTGTGTGGCATTGCCTCCGAGGCCTCTATTCTATTCCATTGGTCTATATCTCTGTTTTGGTATCAGTGCCATGCTGCTTTTGTTACTGTAGCCTTGTAGTATTGTTTGAAGTCTGGTGGCGTGATGCCTCCAGCTTTTTTTTTTTTTTTTTTTTTTGCTTAGGATTGTCTTGGCTATGTGGGCTCTCTTTTGGTTCCATATGAAGTTTAAAGTGGTTTTTTCCAGTTCTGTGAAGAAGGTCAATGGTAGCCTGATCGGGATAGCATTGAATCTGTAAATTACTTTGGGCAGTATGGCCATTTTCATGATGTTGACTCTTCCTAACCATGAGCATGGAATGTTTTTCCATCTGTCCTCTTTATTTCCTTGAGCAGTGGTTTATAGTTGTCCTTGAAGAGGTCCTTTACATCCTTTGTTAGTTGTATTCCTAGGTATTTTATTCTCTTTGTAGCAATTGTGAATGGGAGTTCGCTCTTGATTTGGCTCGGTTTGTCTGTTATTGATATATAGGAATGCTTGTGATTGCTGCACATTGATTTTGTATCCTGAGACTTTGCTGAAGTTGCTTGTCAGTTTAAGGAGAGTTGGGGCTGAGACAATGGAGTCTTCTAAATATACAATGATGTTGTCTGTAAATAGAGACAATTTGACTTCCTCTTCTTCTAATTGAATACCCTTTATTCTTTTTCTTGCCTGATTGCTCTGGCTAGAATTTCCAGTACTATATTGAATAGTTGATTGCTCTGGCTAGAACTTCCAGTGCTATATTGAATAGGAGTGGTGAGAGAGGGCATCCTTATCTAGTGCCAGATTTCAAAGGGAATGCTTCCAGTTTTTGCCTGTTCAGTATTTTGAGAAACTTTCCATTGATACCTAGTTTATTGAGGGTTTTTCGCATAAAGGGCTGTTGAATTTTGTTGAAGGCCTTCTCTGCATTTACTGAGATAATCATGTGATTTTTGTCTTTGGCTCTGTTTATGTGATGGCTTACGTTTATAGACTTGCGCATGTTGAACCAGTCTTGCATCCCCGTGATGAAGCCTACTTGGTCGTGATGGATAAGTTTTGTGGTGTTGCATTTGGTTTGCCAGTATTTAATTGAAGATTTTTGCGTCTATGTTCATCATGGATATTGACCTTAAGTTTTCTTTTCTTGTTGAGTGTCTGCCAGGTTTTGGTATCAGGATGATGTTGGTCTCATAAAATGATTTGTTAAGGATTCCCTCTTTTTGGGTTGTTTGGAATAGTTTCAGAAGGAATGGTACTAGTTCCTCTTTGTACACCTGGTAAAGTTCATCTGTGAACCTGTTTGGACCTGGACTGTTTTTGATTGGTAGGCTATTAATTGCTTCCTCAACTTTGGCCCTTGTTATTGGTCTATTAAGGGTTTCAACCTCTTCCTTGTTCAGTCGTTGGAGGTTGCAAATGTCCAGGAGTTTATCCATTTCTTCCAGATTTACTGGTTTATGTTCATAGATTTGTTTGTAGTAATCTCTGATAGTAGTTTGCTTGTCTGTGGAATCAGTGGTGATATCCGCTTTATTGCTTTTTGTTGCATCTATTTGATTCTTCTCTCTTTTCTTTTTTATTAGTCTGATTAGTGGTCTATTTTGTTGATCTTTTCAAAAAAACCGGCTCCTGGATTTACTGATTTTTTAAAGGGTTTTTTTTTGTGTCTCTCTCTCTCTCTTCCATTCTGCTCTGATCTTAGTTATTTCTCATTTTCTGCTAGCTTTTGAGTTTTTTTGATCTTGCTCCTCTAGCTCTTTCAATTTTGATGATAGGGTGTGGATTTTAGATCTTTCCTCGCTTCTCAGGTGGGCATTTATTGCTAAAAATAGACACTGCTTTAAATGTGCCCCAGAGATTCTGGTATGTTATATATTCATTCTCATTTGTTTTGAAGAACATCTTTATTTCTGCCTTCATTTCATTGTTTATCCAGTTGTCATTCAGGAGCCAGTTGTTCAGTTTCCATGTAGCTCTGAGGTTTTGAGTGAGTTTCTTAATACTGAGTTCTAATTTGATTGCACTGAGGTCTGAGAGACTGTTTGTTATGATTTCTGTTCTTTTGCATTAGCTGAGGAGTGATTTACTTCCAATTATGCGGTCAATTTTAGAGTAGGTGTGATGTGGTGCTGAGAAGAATGTATATTCTGTGGATTTGGGGTGAAGAGTTCTGTAGATGTCTATTAGGTCCGTTTGGTCCAGATCTGCATTTAAGTCCTGGATATTCTTGTTGATTTTCTGTCTCGTTGATCTGTCTAATATTGACAGTGGAGTGTTAAAGTCTCCTATTTTTATTGTGCGGGAGTATAAGTCTCTTTGTAGGTCATTAAGAACTTGCTTTATGTATCTGGGTGCTACTTTATTGGGTGCATATATAGTTAGGATCGTTAGCTCTTCTTGTTGCATATGCTAATCTATTTAACAATAAATTCGGCAGGGCGTGGTGGCTCATGCTTATAATCTCAGCACTTTGAGAAGCCGAGTCTAGAGGATCACCTGAGGTCGGAGTTCAAGACCAGCCTGATCAACATGGAGAGACCCCATCTCTACTAAAAATACAAAAATAGGTGAGTGTGGTGGCACATGCCTGTAATCCCAGCTACAGTATAATATATAACCTTTCATAGAAATAACTGCATTTTCCAAAACAAAAAAATAAGTGAGAAAAGTGGGATTTTTTTACATTCTGAAAATATTTTAATGCCTGGCTTAAGAGGAGATGGTAGTATTCTATCTGCTTCTGCAATCGTGGTATTGCACGTCATAGAGACAAATAAACCCTTAGTAAAATTATGAAAATAGTTTTGACCTCACAGAGCCCTTGAAAGAGACTGAGGGGTCCCAGAGATGCCTGGATGTCAGTTTAGGAGACACCCCTCTCTACACTCAAGGGTCTACTGAGAAGGTAGCTATCATACAAGGCAGGTTGTGATGATGGCCCAAAATAAATATAAACAATAAGTAAAAGAAGAAAATAACAATTAAATGAGCATAATCTAAAATGAAACAAAACAAAAAACAACTGAAGCTCTAGTAGATTGGAGGTTGAAGAAATGTAAAAGTTTCAACTTCTGTGTACTTATTTGTGATAGGAATAGTAATAAGAGGAACAATAAGAATTGTTGTGAGACTGGATGAGGTAACAGATGTTAAGTATTGAGTATGCTGCCGAGCATACAGTAGCAGCTCAATTAATGTTCAGAATTACTGTTATGTTCCTCCAGTAAAAGTGGAGGGAGTGCACCTAGGATAGGGAGAGCACCTTAGGAAAGAAGCGAAGGGTGATTGTGAAGGGTCTTTCAGGACAGATCAGGTGGGTTGAACTTTATTACTCATGGAATAGGAAAACCATTGAAATTTGTGGGGAGAAAGTGGTTGAATTAGATTTGTGTTCGCTAAGACTGGAATCATCTACCTGTGCCTTTGCTTCCTCGTTGATGTGCTCAGCTAGTACTTTCTTTTCAGGTGGGAAGGAGAGAAACTTGAAGCCACTTTCTGTATCAGATGAAGTTAGCACTAGCACTGTTATTTCTGTTTTGCATCTGGGCAGGCTGCAGGCCATCACTGGCTAATTTTGTTATTGACACTTGTAGCCTCCCTTAGTGGTACCTTCACATCTGGTTCCCCACAGACCAACTCCTGTGTTTAGCTGGTTGAGAGATTTTAAAACTCTTGTCCAGTGACCAAGGGGCTGGAGGATAAGTTTTTTTTTTTTTTTCCAAGCCAAACTGTATCCAGCTTTATTAAAGATACTTTCCATAAACAATCATAGTATTTCAGGCAGGACATGGGCAGACAATCGTTAACAGTATACAACAACTTTCAAACTCCCTTCTTTGATGGACTACCAAAAATCAGAAAGCCACTATAAAACCCAATGAAGTCTTCATCTGATGCTCTGAACAGAGAAAGATTAGAGTGAGGGTTGACATTTCACATTTAGCGTGTTGTTTAACAACTTTCACAAGCTGACCCTGACTTTCAGGAAGTGAAATGAAAATGGCAGAATTTATTTGAAGATCCACACTCTAGAAATGGAATCACTGCTCTTTTGACAGGTACCATCTCAGTGGCATCACTGGCAAGTCCAGATAGCCTGACACACTGGTAACCAATGACTGGGGATCAGGTCCCAACAGATGTGTGGGCTTAAAGGAGTTAAATCTATGCTGAAAGACGGAAAGGGAGAAGAGGACATAAAAACGAATTTGTTTTTCCATACCACAAGGCTTTT
>PVKV010010728.1:0-37301 GCA_004027835.1 Alouatta palliata | reverse complement strand
TGCCAAGGTGGCCATGTGTGTCAAAGTCAGGGAATCCCTCCTCCTGGGAGCCAAGAGGAAGTCTCTCAAAACTAGAAGGGAAAGGTGTTTCCCCACATCAATCCAGCTTTGGAGACATTCTGTTAGTGACATATGCCCCTTCCCCCAAAACAACAATGAAGTGTTCCGTGTGCTAACAATATAGCTTAAAAAAAAAAAAGTAAAACAAAATTCTGCATTTTTATAAAACTTGATAAAAAATAGTATTTCAAACTGTACAGTCACCAGAAGTGCACAGTTATCAAAAATGCACACACTTCACTCAGCATCTCCAGCACCTTCAGCTTTCGGTGCCTGGTCTGTTATACCATCTCCATTTTCTGCAGGGTTATTCCCTTCCTTGCCAGCATCAGCTTTTCCCTTTTTCCCTTTGGGTACCTTCTCTCCCTTCTTTGCAGGGGCCTTTTTAGCTTGGGCTCTGGCTTTGGAGGAGCAGGTTTAGCAGACAACCTCGCGGATCTTCTCTGTGGTTCGTCCTTCACCTTGGCTTTGTCTCCTTTAGCAACACCTTCAGCCTTTCTCTTGGGCATGGTGGGGACGGCGGCCGGACGTAGGCACTGGGCGCGGGATGCAGCGGCGCGTGGGCTTTGGTCGGTCCGGGGGTCGTTCTCGCGTCTTCTTCTTCACACTGCTCCTGGAGGATAAGTTTTAAGTGAAGTGGGGTTTGACAAGGACAAGGACAAAAAGAGCTTCTGAAAAAAATAAATAATTTGCATTCAGGATGTGTAAAATATCCACCCCTTGCCCCCACCAGGTAGGATGAGAAGACCGTTACAGCAAAGCTTTATTGCAGATCTTTTAGTCAGACCCCAAATAGCAATCTGCCTTGACCATAATTCCTGCATTCGTTTACTCATGCATTGCTTTTTATTCCTCGTGGTCAGCTTTTAGCCTTTGAAACTATGTGGTATGTGAATAACTTTAATACCTCAGGGTTTTTTTTTAATAGATAAATCATAATTTAACTTTATTTTGAAAGCTTCCAAATTGTCTAAGGATTTGCATCTTTAGTACCTCAAAAGGCTATTGTGAAGATAAACTGAGATAATATATGTAGAAGTGTGTTCAATTTTTATATAGGAAGAGGTGGTTTATATATATGTGTGTGTATGTATTTCATCTGTCTCTAACAGTTTTGGACCTCAGAGAAAAGCAAATTCTACACAATAAGATTTTCAATTGGTTTAGAGGCCCAAGCTGAATCTGAATTCCATGGAACAAACTGAGAAGCCAACTTGGCTCCTTTAACATGGTGATAGGTTATGGTTGAAAGAAGTGTAGCAATGGTTATAGACAGGAATGTTTTAATGTCCTAGACAAGAAGGGGAGAAAGAAAGAAAGAAGGAAGGAAAGAAAGAAACAAAGAAAGAAAGAAAGAGAGAAGAGAGAGAGAAAGAAGAACGAAGGAAGAAAAGAGAGAAAGAGAGAAAGAAAAAGAGAAAAAGCGAGAAAGAAAAGAAGGAAGGAAGGAGGGAAGGGAAAGGAAGGAAGTTTTCTCTTCATAAATTTTTTTTCTTTCCCTCGTTAGATGGAAGTTCTGAAACTCTGGATGTTTTTGTTGTAGCAATGGCAATATGGTGCCCTTGAAAGAAGTCTCCAGCAGTACTGTGAAGAATGTGCTAAAAGCCGTGTTTCAGATACGAAATGGGGAAGGAATTCTGTCACCGAGGCAGCTTTTAAGACACAGCTGCAGCTCTCATATTGCTGTATGTATAGTTAAGGCCCATTAGTACTAGCTTGAGAATGCAATGAGAAAGGCAATTAAGGCAAGAGGATGTAAATTATTCTAGTTACATCTAGAATTTTGTACCCAGTTCTATTAGGTTGATGCAAATGTAACTGCAGTTTTTGCCATACTTTCAACTTACTTTAACCCACTTAGTTACATCTACTTACAAAAAATACTACTTTCATCTTTCTACTTTTCATCTACTTTCATCTTACTTTTAAGCTACTTAGTTACATCCACTTACAAAAAATATTCTATGGATACTTTTTGATCCTCTTTGTAAAATGACTCCTATTATGCTTCACTGGTTATAATAGTGACATGTCTTCATTATAACTTTGTAAAGTACATAAAATATAAAGAAAAAAATGAAAATTACAAATTTCTTACCAGGCAGGGATAATCACTTTGACCTTTATATATATTTCCTTCTAATTTTTTCTACTTATATGTATTTTGCTTCTTAGCAAAATTGGGATAATGCTATACATATGTTTTTATATCATGATTCCCCCCCATTATGATGTAAGCATATTCTCACATTATTAACGTTTGAAAACAGTTTAATGACTATATTATGTGCCATAATATGGGCAGATGCATGAAGTGATGTGTGAAGGGGTTAAGACTGGAATACAGAGTCACAATGCCTGGTTTGTAAACCAGCTCTGCTGCTCACCAGCTGGGTGCCTTTGGGCAAGTTGCTTGACCTTTCCTTACTGCAGTTTCCTCAGCTCTAAAATGAGATTGAAAATAAGGTTTATAAGGTTGTAAGGATTAAGTGGGTTAATATGTGGTCATTAAAACATTTAGCGTGGTGCCTGGCACAAAGTAAGCAATAGCCATTATTATCATGATTAATATAATGTTAGATAGACTATTTCTGATTTTTCTCATTAAAAAATAAACCACGATGAAAATTTTTATATCTTTTTTCCATCTGAGTATTTCCTTAGGATAATTTTATTAGAAGTAGAATTATAGAGTCAAAAAATTTAATATATGACTGAATTGCATTCCAGAAAGATTGCAAGATTTGACCTTCTTGCTTCCAACTTATAAGTTTGTCTATTTCACCACACTGTCGACAGTACTGAGAATTTTTATTTAAAACATTTTACACTAGGCTATGTTTAAATTTAAATGTGTATTTTTTGACTATGATTTTAGAAGTTTCAAAAATATGTATTTTGTTATACATTTTTCCCCTGTAAGTAGTCCATTCATTTTCTTTCCCTTGTTTGTAGAAATTATTGATATGTTCATATTTCAACTTGAAATCTGTCACATTTTTGGCAACTGTTTCCCCCAAATTTTTGTTTTTAAATTTTGGAGGAGGTGGATGCTTTTGTGATCCATACATTATTTTTTAAACACAAATTTACCATCCTTTTATCTTTGTATTTTTTCTATAGTTTTTATGCTAATAAGTAAAACCGCAGCATCTCCTTACCCACATTTTCCTCTAGGCTTTTTTGAACGTGAAACTCTTTAGCCAATCTGGAACATATACCGTATATTGACTATAATTTGAAGTAAAGACTAATGTTATGTATCCTTCAAATAGCTAACCGTTTTCACCTATTTAATAAGTTTTCCTTTCCTTATAAATATAGTCTTCTCTGTGATATGCTAAGTATATTAAAATGTACTCGATGTTATTTCTGAACTATGTATTATGTTGTTTCTGGCATGTTTATTTTTCTTTGGTACCATGCTGTTTAATAATGTAATTTCTGTAGTGCATTTTAATGTAACTGTAGCTTTATTTATATATTGTCTGTAATTGCTATATATGTGAAATAACTAATATAGTGTGATAAATATTTAGATAACTGAATACAATCCATTCCATACATATGTTTGATTCTTAACTAGTTATTTCATTCTTAAAGACTAATCATTGAGAGGATAACGTGAGTCAAGTGGAAACATTCTACCTTTCTAGTCATTTATTCAGTGAGATAAAATAGTTACAATCCTCACAGCAGACTTCCTTATAAGGTGTTCCTAAAATAAAGACAAGGAAAGAGTGGTTTTGTGTGTTCATACAGGTTTTGAGAACACCATATGAAATAATGTTAAAATGTTGATAATAAGATGCTTCCATAGCTAATGTGCAAACTGCACCTCCTGGAGTTATGGATGCCATTTCCAGATGGCCGTGGACTCATTTCTTCACAAAATACCTATTAACATTTGTGAAACATTATATGGGAAACATTCCCAGGAAATGGTACCTAAAAGCCTCATACTTATCCCTCTATTAGGAAAAAAGAATGACAATTGGATTCTTAGTCTTCCACCTATGGGAGACTACAATCCTTGACAAAACAAGCTAGGATGTACCAGGAAGCTTTTCCAGAAATTCCTCAGATTTCTGCTCACAGCTCATTAGCCTGAACCTGGGCACATGACCAGACAGAGACTATTATGTCCCAGCATATACAATCCAGGAAAGAAGTTTGAGAACAGGTCTGAAGACTTCACAGCTATGGTTTCTGAAATAAAGGGAGGTACTTTGACTTGTACTCACAGATACCAAACTTTGAGCGATCTCTCCGTACGGCAATTTATGATTTACTAGAGAGACAAACTGCTCATGCAGAGGTGATTATCATCACATAGTGTTTTAAGAGTATAATGTGACATTTGAGCTCGTTGCATAGCAATGGAAGGTGGCTATGAAATTATTGCAGTGGTACAGTAGGAACCACAGTTAATTTTAATGCAGCAATGATTTAACACTGCATCTTTACATTTGTTTACATTTCCTTCAGCTGCAAATGGCACCATATATGGTCTGGTTTGTGCAGGCGTTTTGACAGGCTTTAACATTTTATAGTAGATTTTTGTATATTTTATGGTAGCAAATAATAAAATATACTAGTAACTACATATTTTTATGTGTTCATGGCATATTTAACTTTTTCTTAATTTTTCTGATAATTCTAGGCTATGTGGTTTATCTGCAAGCTTTTACAAATTGTCGCAAGTCTCCCCAAATTTTTCTAATGTATTTATTGAAGAAAACCCGTGTATAAGTGGGCCCATGCAGTACAAATCTGTGTTGTTCAAGGGTCAATTGCGTACAGACATAATGCTGGAGAGGAACCTGCCTCCTATGTGGAGGTAGTTTCAGCAAAAGCACTTGCTATAAAATGACTAGGCTTTTTATATGGTTTGCCCAAGAACTTCCATGACTTCTGTCTCAATGGTTGAGTCACTAGGTTGAGTGTCCCCTAGAAGACTCTCCACCATGACTCAGAAGGCTCTGTTTATGTAAAGCAGCTTTCAAGTTCCATTGTAACCTGTTCCTTTTACCACAGTAACTAGAAATAAATTCGTCTACTTGCTGTGATACAAGTACTTAAAATGCTAAAATTCCAGATTTCAGAGAACCAGGTTTTATAGTGTATACTTTCTCATTTACATAATGAGACACTTATCCAGTGATTCTGGTTATTGCAAGATTGGGGTCTAGGTAAAGGTAGATCAAATGGCCATTCACTGTGGGAGATAGGAACTCATCAGCCTTGCCATAGGAACTAACTAAGTGTGGAACATAGATATTATATGATTGCCTTCAGTTTCAGATAGTTGAATGAAGATTGTTATTTGTTAGATTTCAGATGTATCATTTAATATAGTGGGTCAAAGATAAAGCAAGTTCAAGAATTTATTGCAAAGAATATACCACAATAAATGCATATCATTTATAGTTTTGTACGCTGAATAAAATAGATGTTTTACAAATCCAGTGCTACAAGAATACAATGGTGAATAAGGTAGGATCTCTGCTTATGTTTTGGTTGGGAAGATATACAATAAAGGAATAAATAAGCAATGCAAATAGCAGATAAAGATAAATTTTCTGTGGAGAGGATTAAAATAAGATAAAGTAATTGAAAGCAAGTGGATGGCTATTTAAATTGTGTGGTCAGGAAAGGCCTCTCTGAAGTGATGTCATTTCAACCAAGATTTGATGACTGAAGAGGAGACTTTCATGAGCAGATCTAGCAGGAGAGGAAGCCAGGGGGAAGAGACTAAGGGTAATGGTCCTATGGAGGCTGGATGCTTGATCTGAGAATCAGAAAGAAAGCTAGTAAGGTAAGAGCCAGATTATGCAGGGCTTTGTAAGATTAGGCAAAAAGTTGGTATTTTATCCTTATTTAGTAAGGAAACATTGGAAGGCTTAAACAAACTCGTGTTTTATGATTTGATCTGATTCAGGTTTTAGAGTGATCATGTCTGCTGCTGTGTGGGTTATGGAGTGATACGAGTAGAGACAATATCATTTAGCAGACTGGATGTGAGGTCCTATGTTTGGAGTAAGAACAACTTTAGCAATAATAACCAGAGCTGACATGTATTCTATACTGTTATGCACTGGTACCATCAGATGCATTATTTAACTTAGTCATAAATGGACTGCTTTTCAAATGTATGAGGGGGCTGTCCTGAACCCAAAATACAAATTAGTTTGAAATTCTTCTAAGGCCAGGTGCGATGGCTCACACCTATAATCCCAGCAATTTGGGAGGCCAAGTCGGGTGAATCATGAGGTTGAGACATCAAGACCATCCTGGCCAACATGGTGAAACCTTGTCTCTACTAAAAATACAAAAATTAGCTGGATGTGGTGGTGCACACCTGTAGTTCCAGCTACTGGGGAGGCTGAGGCAGGAGAAACGCTTGAACCTGGGAGGCAGGGAGGCAGAGGTTGCAGTGAGCCGAGATTGCGCTACTGCACTCCAGCCTGGCGACAGAGCAAGACTCTGTCTAAAAAAAAAAAAAAATTCTTTTAATCATGGTAATTTTTGTTATCCAATAAAAATTGTATTAAAATTACAGTTACACATGGAAGAGTTTGAGTAATTTCTTGACCTTAAAGTGACCTTTGTATTTGAATATATCAGGAGTGAATATGTTAAGCAGAGAAAAGTATTCAGTCCTACTCAGTGCTGATCAGGACTGGCTTCCAGAAGGTTACAGTGCCATGAGGCAATGAGGAGGAGCCCGAAGGGACTTGGCTTAGCGGAAGGAAGCAATGGAGGCAGGACAAACTGTAGATCCTTCTGCCTCAACTGTGAGACTGCAACCTATAAAAAACCAAATTCAGGAAGCTTAGCAAAATGCCAATCTAACACAAGCAAGCACCAATCTCTGGGGTTAGAGGGGCTTGTCTGAGGGGAATGGCTGGGGAAAGGGTTTGGGGGCTTTTTGCAGTAGCCAAACCCTGAGTCAACTGCAGTTTGAGTCATCAACTGGAGAAGGCAGTTTAAGAGTAAGGGGAATTGAGTTAGATTTTAACACCAGTGGGCAAGAGTATAATGGAAATGAAGAAAGAAAGCAGATCCCTAGTCAGCCATCTCTGGGGTCCACCGGAGCATCACTAGATGACACAGCGAAGGACAGAAGGAGATCCAGGGTGGGAGAAATAGGAGCAGAACAGGTCAGAAAGGTGGACCAAACTCTCCAAGGTAGATCAGAGAACCTGCCCACCCAGAGTTGACCCCAGTGCCTCAGATTCTTTGGCTTGCTGGTCACCAGATACAGAATGTGAGGTATCTAGAATGTAGGTATACCTGAAAGGGAGAATATCCCCTTCTGATACATGCTGTTGGGTCTTGGATAGGTTGGTTTGAGTGGTATGCTAGATCCGGTTTGTACCTGTGTTCAGTGGCATCATCAAATTGGTACCTTGAAATTGACCATAATGGGAGCATTTATACCATGGAAATCAGCAAAGACTACAATCAATCTCACTCAGAGGCCTGGTTTACCAGCATACCACTGGTTAGCACAATTCACAGGTGATTGATTGGATACAATACTACAGTGGGCTACACTTCCAAGAGATATAATTTTATGGTAAAAATTGTTCCTGGGGGTTTCATAGCAGCAGTCTTATGATTATAATAGATGGCTGGCACAGAGCTGAGACTGTGCAGCAAGACTGATAATCTATGCTAGTTCACCTTAAAAATTGATCAGAAATTTACATTTATGTCACCTTCCTTAAAAGAAGCCATGGTGAAAATATATTACAAGGATAAGAATCAGTAATGTGGTCTCAAATGGAACTGCACAGCTGCACTGTCGACTGCAATGTGTATCTCTGGCCACACAGTATTTGTAGGCTTATAGAAAGTCTGACCTTTTTCCAAATTCAAAAGTACAAATTGATGTTATCACATTTATTGATTATAAACCTTGAAACCCGGTTTAATAAAGATATAAGGCACTGTACTACTATACAGTTGAATATTTCCATGACAATGTAAAAATGATTGCTGCCTTGACTTTATGAAACAAAAGTTTAAGATAAACCAGCTACCTGGACATTAAAGCATTATAAAACCTATGGTGACAGGTAGAATTTCTAGGTTGGTGTTCTGCTAGGGTGCTAGTTGAATAATGTTTTTTATATATATATATATATATGGTATATACCATGGTGTGTGTGTGTGTGTGTGTGTGTGTGTGCGTGCAGGTGAGTGCAGGAACCAGCCAGCTGCTTTAGTGCTAGTAGGAGCAAACTTCATGCAGTCCCCACATATGTATATTATATATATCACATATATATTCGATCTGTGTATATATATCTATATATCTGTACACACACACACACACACACACACACACACACACACACACACATACACGCCATGGAATACTACTCAGCCACAAGAAAGAATTAAATAATGTCTTTCATGGTAACATGGATGTAACTGGAGGCCATTATCCTAAGTGAAATAACTCAGAAACAGAAATTCAAACACCACATGTTCTCACTTGTAAGTGAGAGCTAAGCATGGACATATACAGTAGAATAATAGACATTGGAGACTCTAAAAGGTGGGAAGGTGGGAGCAGGGTGATGGTTGAAAAATTATCTCTTGGGTACAGTGTTCACTATTCAGTGATGGCTACACTGAGAGCCCAGACATCACCACTACGCAACGTATACATGTAACAAAACTGCACTTGTGCCTCCTAAATGTAAACTTGTTTTTAAAAAAAGAAAAATCCCACAGCTTCAAGAGGCAGTGTGGAAATATGCATCTGAGTTCAAGTGTTTACAGGTTTCTCCCCGTCTCTTGAAGTATTTGAAACAAATCGCTCAATTAGAAAACTCTTCCTATAATGGATTTCCATAGAGTGCGGTCAGCTTTCTGGGAAAATTAGATTGGGTTGAAGAATTTTGAAATCTGAACTTCACTTGCTGGATTTCCATTTGGTTTCAGATTTCCTTTCAAATGTTTTATTGAACATTGACTCAGCATTCTCAAGGAAAACAACTATAATAATCAGGGCAACAGGTATACTATGTAAAGTACACACATCTGGAAATCATTTTATTATAAAAAAACATACCTTCAATGTTAAACCAGCTGTAAAACACTCCAGTAGAGTTAAATAAAGTTTTGGGAAACCTTTTGCTTGAATTATAGTTCTTAATTATTTGAATCTTTTTTCTCCTCCCAAATATTTTAAAATTCCTTTTGATAACCAAGACTTCGAAATTTAATAGGATTCAGGTGTTTCCAGTCACTCATCTGATACTCAGAAAATTGTTTCTTTTCTCCCTTTTCTTTATAGCCTTCCTTTTACCCTTTTTGAACACATACTACTGAATGCACACATTCTGAAAGCTAAGGCCAGCTCCTGTTCCACAGCCCCTGCCCTTGATATTGATACCATGGCAAGCTTTCCCCTACCCAGATTCCTTTTTAGCCACAGTACCCAGAAGAGTTTAACATCCGCCTTTACCTTTCTCTCTTTGGTCTTTGAGCCAGGTATGACCTATAAATTGAGGCAGGCCTTACAGCTGGGTCAATAAAGGGCGGGGAGAGAAATGAAATGGGTTTCCTATCATTTTTCACTAAGTTTGAAAAACAGAGTTGGCAAGGAGGAAAAAAATAAAACAGGAAGCTGGATTGCACATAAAAATTAAATATTTTCACCCTAACCCTTTTTAGATAGCCCAGGGGTATTAAAAACGTGTGTGTTTTGGATGGCCTCAGCACACATTCCAACAGTAAATGGCTTCCTGTTCAGCATGTTCGAAGTCAGGCTGTCTTTTGGGGTTGGTTTAAAAATATGTGTGAAATATGTACTTTTATTTTGAGCCAAGTCAAATGTTTTCAATCATCCCCCCTTACTTGCTGCTTCTCTCTTCCCATCCTATTATTTCTTGCCCCTCAGACAGTAAAATATACCCCCAAACGTGTTTTTTTTTTTCTGAAAGGAAGTTTAGTAATTGATTATGAGTTACATGTAAACATATATTATTGCCCTCAAAGGTATTCACCAAGAACCTGGCCAGTGTCATTCCTGGCTGGCCTTCTTGAGTGTTAGATCTTGGTGAGGAGAAGTTAGAGAAGCATGCAAAGAAACCAAGTATTTGGCTTAGGCACAACAGGGAACCAATGGATAATTGAGGGTGAGAAATGGTCTATAACTTTTCACCCCAGTGGTGATGAACCTATAATTCCCAAATTGTTTGTGTAATTTTCTATTTCTACCACATCAGTGACAAATATTATTTTGTACTGCATGTTCCCTGTGAATTTTTTTTTTTTCATCAGCAAGGTCCAATTAGGATGCCTGAAAGAAAAATAACATACCTGAGGGCCATCATACCTAGCAAGAGAGACCACAGATGTACCCAGGAGGAAAAATATAGACTTCTAGTGGAAGCCACAGAGTCCCTCTGCAAAATCAGTTGATAGATTTTAAAAATATATGTCATGTGATCTAATTAGAGGAAACTCTTAAATATTCAAATTTGACATCAAGCTGTCAAGGAACCTTTTATATTTGGCATAGCCTATGGAGGCTGTGAATACTCTTCTCTCTAGAAGGCCTGAGATAGGCTTTCCCTCATATGACTGAGCCTGTTTAAATTCAGAGTGCTCTTAATTATATTTGCTAATGGTACTAGGTGTTAGAGTTAGCCTTTCTCATATTTTAAAATTTATTTCATGTAAGAGGTCATCTCTGTTTTTTTATTTTTTTACTCTTATGGGAATTCTATGGCTTATGTTGGATGAGAAAAAAAAGCCAATCTTTCCAAATAAATCTCTAAGGATAATTTATTCAAAGAATGTAAGAGATGTGATTCCAGGTTTTTGGTGTTTGCTGTTTTCAATCAGTCTAACTCAGCAAACACTTATTAAATTATTGACTGTGCAAAGCTCAATACTAGGTGCTGTTTGCAGAATATTAAAGACCTGGAAGTAATTCACATTGTCAAAGTCCAACACCCTTTTATTATTAAAAAAAAAAAAAACTCTTAGAAAACTGGGAATATAAGGGAACTTCCTCAACATGGTAAGGGGTATTTATTTTTTAAAAAACTCATAGCTAATATCACACTCAATAGCAAAAAACTTAAAACTTCCCCATAAAATCAGGAACAGAACAGGACCCCAGTGTTATCACTGCTGTCCAGCATAGCTCTGGAAGTTCTAGCCAGAGCAACTAGATAAGAAGAAATAAAACGATTCAAGTGGGAAAGGAAGAAGTAAAACTATCTCTGTTCATAGATGACTTGATCCTATAGATGGAACTCCTACAGAATCCACAGTGAGGCTGCTAGAGCTAATACACAAACTCAGCAAAGTTGCAGTTGCTCCACTGTTTCTTCATAGTTCAGCGCTTCAGTGGCCTCCCTAAACACGTGGAATGGCTTGTCCTCAGGGAAACACTGGATGTTTGAAAATGTAAGGATGCACCAGGCGTGATGGCTCACACCTGTAATCCCAGCACTCTGGGAGGCCAAGGTGGGTGGATCACGACGTCAGGAGATCGAGATCATTATGGTCAACATGGAGAAACTTCGTCTCTACTAAAAATATAAAAATTAGCCAGGTGTGGTGGTGGGCTCTGGTAGTCCCAGCTGCTTGGGAGACTGAGGCAGGAGAATCGCTTGAAACAGGGAGGCGGAGGTTGCAGTGAGCCAAGATCGTGCCACTGCACTCCAGTCTGGGCAACAGAGTGAGACTCTGTCTCAAAAAAAAAAAAGTAATGATGGAAAGTCTTCTATTGTATCATCAAAAATAATTTACTGTCCTCATATTCAGTTGCATGCATAAAATTTTCATGAGACTATTTTGGCAGTAGGTCAAATTTTGCTTAAATTCCAAGTACTTATAAAACTAGTAGCACGTTAAGTCTCATTATGCTTTGAAATAGATCCATTTATTAGGTTGGTTATCTGTGATGCTTAGTAAAAAGTTTAGAGAATAGTGAGCATCACTGGCAAGGTGGGGTCTGGAGGGAGCCACAGAGACAGGTGAGGCTTTAAAGGAAGGTGAAGAGGGAAAAGGGCAGAGGAATAAACATACAAAAGATACCATAGACCCTCACTGTTTATTATGGTAGCCATGAGACTCATTTGACTACTTAAATTTAAACTAATAAACATGAAATAAAGTTTTAAATAAGATACATTGGCCATGTGTTTGTTTACCACATGTCTATAATTACTGTATTAGGCATCATGGATATAAAACATCTTCATCATTGCAGAAAGTCTATCAAGCATTGCTGCTGTAGGCAGTGTTTTGTTCAACAATACATGGTGAATATAGTTTCTTGTTAAAAATGATCTCAGATAGAAAGTGTAAAATTGAATAGTATTTGATCACATTAAGCTATCATGATTTTCAAAATCAATTATAAAAATAGCTTTTTGTAACTTTTTATCGTTATAATCATGACTATTATTTTTAAAAACCCAAGTAACAGAATTTTTGCCATTCAATGATCTATTTAGCATAAATTCATAGAAATAAAATGGCTGGATCCAATGCTGTAAACATTTTTTTTACAGCTTTTGATTTGTGTGGCCAAATTCCTCTTCAGAAAGTTTATCTTTCTGCATGCCCTAAACATAAGAGACAGGAGAGGCATTTAATTTCAAAAGAAAAATCACCATAAAATAAAGACCAAAACCAAGATAAAACAGAACAGTAGCATAGCTGCTTCTGTGAAGAATAGAACTTCAGATTTGAATAGGAATAGTTGTGAGTAGCCATGCTGCAGTACACAAGAAAAAATAATAATAATTAGCAACCACTTTTATAGTATTTCTATGCTGTAGGCCCTCTTTAGCATTTTATATATTTACTTCATCCTCACTGTAGCCTTGTAAGTTAGTTACTGCTGTGACCTCCATTGTATAGACAAAACTGAGGCGGCTGGATTAAAGGAACTTGCTTGAAGTCACACAACTAAGAAGCAAACCTAGGACTGGAATTCACCTGTGTTCATCCAAGCTGATAAGTGTTTGAGAGTCCATGTTTTTACCACTGTACAATAGTGCCTCTCAGCCATTTTATTCAAATCCCAGTGGGATTGTGGGATTGTAAGTGAGATCATGTCCCCTCTCATAACTATGTGTGTGTGTGTGTGTGTGTGTGTGTGTGTGTGTGTATATGTGTGTATATATGTGTGTATATATATATGTATTATATATATGTATATTTATGTATTATATATATATGTGTGTGTGTGTGTGTGTGTATGTTCTAACCCTCAGTACCTCAAAGTGTGGCTTTATTTGGAGATAGGGATGTTGCAGATGTAATTCCAGACATACCTTGTTTTATTGTCCTTTGCTTTATTGAACTTCACAGATAGTGCGTTTTTCACAAATTGAAAGTTTCTGGCAACCCTGCGATAAAGCAAGTGTAGTGGCACCATTTTTCCAACTGCATCTGCTCATTTCACGTCTCTGTGTCACATTTCAGTAATTCTTGCAATATTTTAAATTGTTTTCATTGTTATTATATCTGTTATGGTGATCTGTGATCAGTGATCTTTGATGTTACCATTGTAATTGTTTTGAAGTGCCACAGACCGTGCCCATATAAGATGGCAAACTCAATCAATAAATCTTGCATATTCTGACTGCTCCAATGACCAGCTCCCCATCTCTCTTTCTCTCCTTGGACCTCCTGATTTCCTGAGGCAAAACAATATTAAAACTAGACCGATTAATAATACTATAGTGGCCACTAAGTGTTCAAGTAAAAGGAAGAGTCTCATGTCTCTCACTTTTGATCAAAAGCTAGAAATGATTAAGATAAATGAGGAAGGGATGTCCAAAGCCAAGACAGGCCAACAGCTAGACCTCTTGTGCCGAACGGTTAACCAAGTTGTGAATGCAAAAGAAAAATTATTGAAGAAAATTGAAGGTGCTACTCCAGTGAACATATGAAAGATAAGAAAGTGAAAAAGCCTTATTGATGATATGGAGAAAGTTTTAGCTGTCTGGATAGATGATGAAACCAGTCACAACCTTCCTTTAAGCCAAAGCCTAATTCAGAGCAAGGCCCCAACTCTCTTCAATTCTGTGAAGGCTGAGAAAGGTGAAAAAGCTGCAGAAGAAAATTTGGAAACTAGCTGAGGTTGGCTCATAAGGTTTAAAGAAAGAAGCTGTCTCTGTAACATAAAAGTGTGAGGTAAAGCAGCAAGTGGTAATGTAGAAGCTGCAGCAAGTAAATCTAGCTAAGATCACTGATGAAGGTGGCTACACTAGACCACAGATTTTCAATGTAAAGGAAACAGCTTTCTTTGGAAGAAGATACCATCTAGGACTTTCATAGCCGGAGAAGAGAAATCAGTGCCTGATTTCAAAACATCAAGGGGCAATCTGACTCTTTCATTAGGGGCTGATGCATCTGGAGACTTTAAGTTGAAGTCAGTACTCATTTACTGTTCTGAAAACCCTAGGGCCCTTAAGAATTATGCTAAGTGTGCTCTACTTGTGTTCTATAACTTGAATGACAAAACTTAGATCACAGTGCAATATTTACAACATAGTTTACTTAATACTTTATTGCCTAGAAAAAAAGATTTCTCTCAAATATTACTGTTCATTGAGAATGCACCTAGTCACCCAAGAGCTCTGATGGAGATGTACAAGGAGATTAATGTTGTTTTCATGCCTACTAACAACATCCATTTTGCAGCCGATGGATCAAGGAGTAATATTGATTTTTGACTCATAATATTTAAGACATACGTTTTGTAAGGCAATAACTACCATAGTGATTTCTGTGATGGATCTGGAAAAAGTAAATTGCAAACCTCTGGAGTGAATTCATTTTAGATGCCATTTAGAACATTCAGGATTTATGAGAGAAGGTCAAAATATCAAAATATTAACAGGAGATTGGAAGAAGTCGATTCTACCCCTCATAGATGACTTTTAAAGATTCAAAACTTCAGTAGATGAAGTAACTAACTTTAAATGCAATGGAAATAGCAGAATAACTGGAATTGGACATGAAGCCTGAAGACGTGACTGAATTGCTGCAATCTCATGATAAGACTTGAATGGATGAGGAGTTGCTTCTTATGGATGAGCAAAGAAAGTAGTTTCTTGAGATGAAATCTACTCCTGGTGAAGATGGTGTGACATTATTTAAAGGACAACAAGGAATTTCAAATATTACATAAACTTAGTTGTTAAAGCTGTGGTAGGGTTTGAGAGGATTGACTCCAATTTTGAAAGTTCTACGATAGGTAAATGCTATCAAACAGCATCACATGCTGCAGAGAAGTCTTTCACGAACAGTGGCAAACTTGGTGCGCAGGTTATTGATGTGGCAAACTTCATTGTTATTTTATTTTAAGAAATTACCACAGTCACTCAAATCTTGAGCAACCACTACCCTAATCAGTCAGCATCCATCAACACAGAGGCAAGGCCCTCCACCAGCAAAAAGACTACCACTCGCTGAAGTCTCAGATGATCATTAGCATTTTTTAGTAATTAAGTATTTTTAAAGTATGTCATTGGTTTTTCTTAGACATAATGCTATTGCATACTTAACAGACTGCAGCATATTGCAAACATAACTTTTATATGCACCAGGAAATCCCCAAAATTGTGACTTTTTATTGCAATATTCACTTTATCATGGTGGTCTGGAACCAAACTCAGAGTATCCTTGAGGTATGCCTGTAGTTAAGAAGAAGCCATACTTGAGTAGGATTGGTTCCTAATCCAGTATGACTGAAGTCCTTGTAAGAAGACGGCCATTTGAAAATATACACAGGGAGAATATTATGTGATGACAAAGGCAGAGATTGGAGTTATGCAGCGGCAAGTCACCAGAAGCTAGGAAGAGGCGAGAGGAAGAGGAAGGATTTTGCTATAGGTTTCAGAGGGTGCATATAGCCAAGCTGATACCCTGGTTTTGTACCTTCTAGCCTCCAAAGCTCTAAGACAATAAATTTCTGGTGCTTTGTTATAGCAAGTTGAACAGACTAATACACTTGATGGCTTTAAGGGTGTTCCGGTGTCCAACCAAGCACCCAGTTAGCTCATGAACACACCTCATCTACTTCTCATTCTGCATCTTCTCACATTCGTCGATAACCTGCATGGTGCCCAGTCACATGGGCTGAAGGCCAAAGACAATACATTTGCTGCTGCTTCTGTACGCCTTGGAAATCTCAGAGAACACCCTGACTGACTCACAAAGTGAATACTTTATTGAATCTGCCAACATCGTGTTAAGTTTCTGGGAAGCTAATAATTGTATATTTTTCTTCATTTTGGAGGGGCTGTGATTCACTAAGACAGTATGAACTATGTGGGTATCATGTAACTGTATTTAGATTTGTCTAGCTTGTGGGAAAAATTGTAAGAGCTCCAGACAACTGTAAATCATCAATGAATTTGTCCTTTGTCCCAATTTTTATTTCCATATTTAAGCAGATTACAGTTTGTCCAATTCTGGAAAATCAGTTGCTTCTTGGCTTGAAAGAAAATGTAAACCAAATTTATGGTTTACTCCATACTCATACTCTGATTTTTAAAATGTTATTGTAGAATAACTGGAAATGTTTTTATCTTGAATGAAATTTTGAAGTATGATTTCTTTTTGAGACAGGGTCTCTCACTCTGTCGCCCAGGCTGGAGTGCAGTAGTGCGATCACAGCTCAGAGCAGCCTCGACCTTCCCAGGTTCAGATGATTATCCCACCTCAGGCTCCCTGAGTGAGATAGGTTTCCCGTATACAGCACACCGATGGGTCTTGACTCTACCCAATTTGTCAGTCTGTGTCTTTTAATTGGGGCATTTATTCCTTTTACATTTAAGGTTAATATTATGTGTGAATTTGATCCTGCCATTATGATTTTTGCTGGTTATTTTGCCCATTGGCTAATGCAGTTTCTTCATAGTTTCTTCTTGATAGTCTTTATAATTTGGTATGTTTTTGCAGTGGCTGGTACTGTTTGTTCCTTTCCGTGTTTAGAGCTTCCTTCAGGAGCTCTTGTAAGGCAGACCTGGTGGTGACAAAATCTCTCAGCGTTTGCTTGTCTGTAAAGGATTTTATTTCTTCTTTGCTTATGAAGCTTAGTTTGGCTGGATATGAAATTCTGGGTTGAAAATTCTTTTCTTTAAGAATGTTGACTATTGGCCCCCATTCTCTTCTGGCTTATAGGGTTTGTGCAGAGAGATCTGCTGTGAGTCTGGTGGGCTTCCCTTTGTGGGTAACCCAACCTTTCTCTCTGGCTGCTCTCAACATTTTTTCCTTTATTTCAACCTTGGTAAACCTGATGATTATGTATCTTGGGGTTGCTCTTCTTGAGCAGTATCTTTGTGGTGGTTTCTGTATTTCCTGAATTTGAATGTTGGTCTGCCTTGGTAGCTGGGGGAAGTTCCCCTGGATAATATCCTGAAGAGTGTTTTCCAACTTGGTTCCATTCTCTCCATCACTTTCAGGTAACACCAATAAAGCATAGATTTGGTCTTTTCACATAGTCCCATATTTCTTGAAGACTTTGTTCATTTCTTTTCACTCTTTTTTTCTCTAATCTTGTCTTCTTGCTTTATTTCATTGAGTTGATCTTCAGTCTTCAGCTATTGATATTTGTGTATGCTTCACAAAGTTCTCATACTGTGTTTTTCAGCTTCATCAGGTCATTTATGTTCTTCTCTAAACTGGTTATTCTAGTTAGCAACTCTTTTATCAATTTTCTTAGCTTCCTTGCATTGGGTTAGAACATGCTCCTTTAGCTTGGAGGAGTTTGTTATTACCCACCTTCTGAAGCCTACTTCTGTCAATTCATCAAACTCATTCTCTGTCCAGTTTTGTTCCCTTGCTGGTGAGGAGTTGTGATCCTTTTGAGGAGAAGAGGCATTCTTGTTTTTGGAATTTTCAGCCTTTTGTGCTGGTTTCTCCCCATCTTCATGGATTTATCCACCTTTGGTCTTTGAAGTCGATGACCTTTGGAGGGGGTCTCTGAGTGGACATGCTTTTTGTTGATATTGATACTATTTCTGTTTGTTAGTTTACCGTCTAACAGTCAGGCCCCTCTGCTGCAGGTCTGCTGGAGTTTGCTGGAGGTCCAGTTCAGACCCTGTTTGCCTAGGTATCACTGACAGAGGCTGCAGAACAGCAAAGATTGCTGCCTGTTTCTTCCTCTGGAAGCTTTGTCCCAGAGGGACACCCACCAGATGCCAGCCAGAGCTCTTCTGTATGAGGTTTCTGTTGGCCCCTACTGGGAGATGTCTCCCAGACAGGATACAGGGGGGTCAGAGACCCACTTGAGGAGGAAATCTGCCCCTTATCAGAGCTCAAACATTGTGCTGGGAGATCTGCTGGTCTCTTCAGTGCTGCCAGGCAGGGATGTTTAAATCTGCTGAAGCTGTGCCCACAATTGCCCCTTCCCCCAGGTGCTCTGTCCCAGGGAGGTGGGGTTTTACCTATAAGTACCTTACTGGTGCTGCTGCCTATATTTTAGAGATGCCCTGCCCAGAGAGGAGGGACTCTAGAGAGGCAGTCTGGCCACAGCGGCCTTGCTTAGCCACAGTGAGCTCTGCCCAGTTTGAACTTTCCTGCAGCTTTGTTTACACTGTGAAGGTAAAACTGCCTACCCAAGCCTCAGCAATGGCAGATGCCCCTCCCCCCACCAAGCTCAAAAGTCCCAAGTTGACCTCAGACTGCTGTGCTGGCAGCGAGAATTTCAAGCCAGTGGATTTTAGCTTGCTGGACTCCATGGAGGTGGGACCCACCAAGCCAGATCACTTGGCTCCCTGGCTTCAGCCCCCTTTGCAGGGGAGTGAATGGTTCTGTCTCACTGGTGTTCCAGGCACCACTGGACTATGTAAAAAAAAATCCTACAGCTAGCTCAGTGTCTGCCCAAATGACTGCCCAGTTTTGTGCTGGAAACCCAGGGCCCTGGTGTTGTAGGCACTGGAGGGAATCTCCTGGTCTGCAGGTTGCAAAGACCATGGGAAAATCACCGTATCTGGGCTGGAGTGCACAGTACAGTCCCTAATGGCTTCCCTTGGCTAGGAGAGGGAATTCCCTTACTTCTCGTGCTTCCAGGGTGAGGTGATGCCCCACCTGCTTCAGTTAGCCCTCCTTAAGCTTTACCCAATGTCCAACCAGTCCCAATGAGATGAACTGGGTACCTCAGTTGGAAATGCAGAAATTACCTGCCTTCTGCATTAATCTCACTGGGAGCTGCAGACCAGAGCTATTCCTATTCGGCCATGTCGCCAGGAATCCTGAACTCCCATGTTTATTGCAGCACTACTCACCACAGCCAAGATATGGACTCAACCTAAGTGTCTATTGATGAATGAAGGGATAAAGAAAATGTGTGGTACACAATGAAATATCCACAATGAAATATTACTCAGCCATAAAAAAGAATGAAATCTTGTCATTTACAAAAACATGGATGGAACTGGAGGACATTAAGTGAATTAAGCCAGGCACAGAAACACAAATATCACATGTTCTTACTCAGATGCAGGAGCTAAAAAAATAATCTCATGGAGTTAGAGAGTAGAATCATGTTTCTTTATACCTTCTAAAATGTGACTACCAAAATTTTTAAATTACATATATGACTCCCATTCTATTGCTATTGGACAATACTGCTTTAGATAGCTGGATAAACTGAACACCCTGAATAGTATAAACTTAAATTTTAAAAAATGGGATTTGACTTTTAAAGAAAGGTTACTGCAATTCAAAACTAATACATTGTTTTCAAAGTATAGAGTATACTATTCTTATCTTCAAGATAATCCTGTTGTTCAAATTTTAAACCCAATTTCTAAAAACTAATAAAAGTGAGATGTGAACTTCTTGTGAATGGTTTCATCTTTGTGGTAGATTGCTTGCAAAACTTTACTCAATCCTTCCCTCCTTTATTTAAGCTACTTCATAGTTCCTTTCAGTAAGGGGTGGGGTTTATTTTCCTTCTCCTTAAATCTTGATTGTCCTTGTGAATTTTTGCCAATAGAACACAGCACAAATGATGGTGTCAGTTCCAGGCTTAGATAACAAGTCTCCCATTCTGTCTACTCAGTCTCTTGGAACCTGCCCACTTTTCACGTGAACAAGTCCCCTGCTGCCCTGGAAGTTGAGAGAACATGTGCAGCAGAGATGGACTGTCCCAGATAAGAGCATCTGTGTTAGTTTTCTATGGCTGCTGTAACAAACTACCACAAATTTAGTGACTAAAAACACCACCAATTTATCATCTTACAGTTCTGTAAGGCAGAAGTCCAACATAGGTCTCACTGGCCTAAAATCATGATGTCACCTGGGTTGTGTTCTTTTTCAGAGGGAGGCTTTAAGGGAGAATCCTTTTTTTTTTTTTTTAACCTTTTCTAGCTTTTACAGGCTGCCCACATTCCTTGATTTTATAACTCTTTCCTCTCTCTTCAAAGCCAGCAGAAGCAGATGGAGTTTTTCTCACGTCATATCACTCTGTCCTCTTCTCACTCCCTCTGGCAGTTCAAAGGACGCTTATCATTACGTTGGGTCCACTCAAATAATCCAGAGTAACGTTATTTTCAGATCAACTGATTAGCAACCTTAATCTCATCTGCAATTTTAACCTCCCTTTACCATATAAAATAGTATATACACAGATTCCAGGGATTAGAATGTGGACCACATGTATGTGTGTGTGTTTGTATGTGTGTGTATCTCTCTCTCTCTGTGTGTGTGTGTGTGTGTGTGTGTGTGTGTGTAGAGGGGAAGAATGGTCATTACTCACCATGCCATCCTTAACCAGCCAGCACTTAACCATCAGAAACTGATTGCAGATATGTGAGTGAGTCCAGCTCTGACCAGAATTCCTCAGCAGAGCCCAGCCCCAATTGCTGGTCTCTAAAGTGTTGAATGAAGTAAAATAAAGATGGGGGACATGACATGAAAAAAAGGGAAAACTAATTCAGTTTTTGAAAAGGCCCCCAAAATGCAAACTGACTCTATGTAAAATATTATACCATCAAATTTCTCAAACAATCCTGATAATTTTAGGCACTCCATTTTTATTTAACTATTTTATTAATATTTTTTGTTCTTCTTAAAAAATATAATGGTGATCTTATTGGAACAAACTGTTTCTCTATTGAGTTATTTGCAGTATAGGAAATCACAGCGTAGATTTCCTCACCAACATTCTCGACTCTGCTGTGAAATGACCTCTGTCAACAAAAGGGGGGGCTTAATCTTCAAGTCCTTGACCTTTGGAGTAATAATGACTTGTGGCCTAGGCTAAATTTCCATTAGTGAATAGACAATATTTTTAAACAACCTCTCAAGCTGTTAAGTTATACTTTTAATTCTCTCTTAAGTAGATTCAACATGTAATATATTGCCTATGGTTTGCCTCCAGTGGCATAGATCCCATAGTCAACTTTTGGAGGATTCAATGTTTTGTTGAATCCTTCAGGGGAAGGCCTGGATATGCCTCACATGTAAATTCTCTGTTTCAACTGTGAAACAGAAAGAAAGAAGAGTCAAAGTAGCTTTCTGTTAGACATAACATTTTAGCCTCCTGAGCAAAACCTCAGAGAAACCTGGACTCCTTAAAAAAAAAGGGTTTCACATGGAAAATATGAACCAAGCAGAATAATTTCTAATTGAGACACATGAAGTTTTTAACCTTGCAATGTTTTTAACTTGTGATGTTTCACCTATGATCCCAAGATTTCCATTTCAAGTATTTACTAGCGTAATGTGAAAGAGCAGTGGGTCAACATCATCAATTTGGTGGCAGAGTCTCATAAAACAAAGACCATCTGCCTATTAATAACCTCTTGCTATAAAAGGTGTGTGTTTGTGAGTAGTAAGGAGTTCTTCATTACCAGCAAAATTTATTGCTAAAGATCCTGAAACTGGTAATTAATAAACAAAGGTAATTACTTGGCAGCTAACAAGATTCACACATTCAAAACTCTTGGAAATTTAAGGCACCTGCTAATGGTTTCCAGCATAACAGTAGATCAGGGAAATAGATATAAGAGTAAATAAGTTGCATCACTGAAATTTCTTGTTTTTCTTTTTCTTTTTTCTTATAATTTTTTTTTAACTTTGTCACCGTGAAGTCTCCTGTCTGAGAAGGATATAAAAGAATTTACTGTGTTTTTGTTTTTTCCCCACAGAAAGCAGAATGGATCTGGAGTGGCCTATGAAATCTGGCAATTCTTCACCAATACTCTATTTCCATTTCCTGGCTGGAAAGAGCTACATGAAGGTATGACTTTGAATTGTTTTGCAAGGCCAGGTGACCTGTAGCTGGCTCATGGTCAACTGCTAGAGCCTCACTGGAGATGTAAATACTGTTCATCTTTGCAGTTTTGTGTTACATAGCTAAAGACCACAAATATGTATATAATGCATCAGAGAGCACCAGTTCATTGACTTTGTCACATACGCAGCATATGAATACTGAATGACAATTATTTGCATGGAAAATCAATTTAATGACAGAGAAACAAATACATAGTGGTTGTGAGCTCTCACTTTTGTGTCTAAAAAATGGATTCTAATTTTTTTGTGCTATTTATTAGCTGCATCTGTTTTCCTATCAGTGCAATGTACATAAGGCTCTTGGGATGAGGTTATTGTATAAGCTAAACAAAAAGAGGTATGTAAAACATTTGGCATGTTGCCTAGAACAGAGTAAGACATCAATTAGTATCTGCTGTTAGTACTGATGTCGAAGGATGTGGCATACTATTGTCTGGCTCCTCTCAAAAGGAAATTAAAACCTAAATTTGTCTCATGTGACTATTCATCTCATATGACTGAGCCCAGAAGGCCACTAGGAAAACCGAATGGGAAAAAAAATAGTGTCTGACTTGTAGCTCCAGAGGACCAGTATTTAGGTTTGGGCTGTTCTCTTTGGTCCCTTTTAATCTGACCAACCTGGTGCTTCACCAGCATAAAGCTTTCTCCCAAGGTTTTCATTTGCAGAAACAAGAAGACCCTTGAGACCAATAACTAGTTATTTATTTTTAAATGTTCTGAAATAAAAATAATAGTGTGAGGCTTTTGCTTGAGCTTTCTTTCTGAAATGACCCTTGACAGGAACTGGAAATAGTTTTTGTCAATGCAGCCATTATCTCTCTTGTGACCAAACGGGATGTGGGAGGTAGGGTGGAATTTCTGAGTTCTTTGTACATAGGAATAAAATGTCTGTCATTTAGTTAAAATAAATTATTGATTTTTAAATCAAATCAAAATATTGAGTCAAACAAGCAGGTACTGTACTTGAATTTTCCCTCATTTGTAAGAACTGTTTTTCACTGTTTTATGAATAGTGGGGAAAAATAAGGGGATATAAATAACAAAATCATGTTTTGGGCTTCATGAAACCCAGAAGGCAATTATAGGACACTCTGAAGAAAAAGTTTAAATTACCATCATTTCCCAGGAAAATAAGTGATCTACTTTCTTGCCTTATCAGGTAAGCAAGCTGACAAAATGCTTTAAAAACAACTTGAGGATACTTAGATTCCCTTTTCACTGGAGGACTGTGCACAAAGCTCAAATTATTCTTCCCATACCCCAGTGCTTTCTCCTCTTCCTGGGAACAAGGGTGTTAAGTGTCCCCAGCATCAGTCAGGGATTGGGCTTGGGAAAGTCTTAGGAGCAAGACAAATGACTGGTTTTAGTGGAAGGGAACTAGAGAAAGCTGGGCATGAATTTAAGTGGAAGAATGACAGATCGCCTTAGCGGATCAAATGTTGATTTTCTCCAGGGATTAAGAGATGATACAATTTGGGATTACTACATTATCGCTTCTAGATCTGCAATATACGTGTACATGGTCTGAGAGTAAAGAAAGTAACATTCATTTCTTGTTTAAATTTCCTCCAAAGCTTTAATTGTTTCAGGAATACATACACCCTCCTTAGCATGAAAATTGGGGGTTTTCTTGCTCTGGCCCCTTCCTACTTACCCTGTCTCTTTGGTGATCTTTCTCTCCTTGCATGCTATGTGACATCAGAAGCAGTGACATCACTGTACTACCCCAGAAATGTGCCTCTCTGCCTTTGAATCTCATACTCCTTTTGTCCAGAACGCTTCCATCTCCCTTATCTCCTTTTATTTCCTAGGCTAATTGATAAATCATCATTTAAAACATTCCACTTAGCCCTGAATCTGGGTTGTATGTACTTTCTATGTGCTCTCAAAATATCTATTTTTCTCAATCATTATTTTTATCATAGTCTATTGTAATAACCAGTTTGACTTTGACTTAATTGGTGCTAGGTGAGGAATGGTCAGTGGGCTATTTAAAAAAGCTCCCTGGTGATTCTGATTTACAGCTAGGATTATGACCCACTGAACTGAACTGATAGCTCTATGAAGATAGGACAGTTGACTGTCTAGTTCACAGCTGCAAGTCCATTTTCTAGCTCGGTGCCAGAAACACAGCAAATGCTCAAGAAACATTTGATCTATAGATTAAATGTCTTTGTATCTCCAGTGTTTATACAATGGTAAGCACAATTGTTTGTTGAGGGAGTAAATGCATAAATATGTTAAATTATACAAAGATTTCATACATTAATAAATTGTAGTCTTTGCTGTCACAGAGTTATAGTTGGATAGGAGTGAGGGAAATTCGAGAAACACACCAAAAATTCTGATATAATCACATGTGCATATCAGTGATGAAAACATATTCAGTGATTGTAATGATTTCTTGCTGAGAATATCTCTCATGGTGAGGATTTTTCTTTCTTCTGAATGCAGACATTTTTGAAATAGTATGGTAATTGTTCAGCTGATTGAAGCTTTCAGCAAATTCTGTTTAAGTTCTTTGGCAAACTGCTTAAATCTTATGAGGTCATTCCAGACCATTCGCCTTTCCCTGTTATGCACTGAGGCAGGAAATGTTTTCTCCTTTTTGAAATGAGCAATTCAAGGGGCTGGTAAAGAATGCACACAGCACGACATGCAATCAGCTCCCTCCAGCTGTTTACCGTAGTCTTTTTCATCTTAACAGGGACATCAAGTTCTTTTGGATACTAGTTATGGTTTTATACATAAGACAAAATAAACACTTCCTGTAGGGCTTCAGAGGGTAACTTCACTCAAGTCTTATCTTTCATTTTTCTTCAACAAAAAGAGGAAAAAGTAAGATTTGAGAGAGGATTGCTGTTTATCAGGTTATGCTGTGGTCTGTTGGCCCATTTAAAAAATTTCTTTTTGGATTCTGAGAGCAGCAAAACTCCTCACCTTAACTTTCCCCATCTCATATCACTTAATTTTTCATACTGTGGGTGATCATGGCCCCCATCCAAGGTCATCTGAGAACAATTGTACCTGAGTCATTGACATTCTTAAGGTCTTGTTTGGAAGGAATTGTTTGGAGCCATTGCAGTCTGACCTGAGTCATCCCAGACTGTGCCAGGGAGGCTAAAGAATTGAACTTTCCCCAAAGGAACTCTTGTTATTGTAGAGAATCTCCAGGATGAAATACACAGTTAGTGCTCAGTGCACATGCACTTTGTCTGGAATTTACCGTCTGAACAGGGACAGACCATGACCTTTTAATCAGGATAGGCTTAGATTGAATTTTTTTGTGCAAAGTAAATTTCCTTTTAGTAGAATTTGCCAGAGAGGCCACCCTGGAGAAAGGTATGATGGCTTAGTAAGAAGACCATGGACTTTGGAGTCAGACAGACTTAAGTTTAAATCCTATTTCCGCCACGTATTTCGTGAATTCAGTCAGATACCTCTTTGAAGCTTAGGTTTCTCATGTATAAAATATAACAACCCACTCGTGGTGTTGCCATAAAGATCAAAAGAGTTAAGACAGATTATGTCCTTGCCTCTGGACAGCACTGAGTAGGTCGTCTCCTTTGCTTGAAAACTTCTGAATGAATTTTACTGGCAAATCTATAGAAATATTTCTTATCTAAAAGAAATATCATGTCACTGATTTTGGCAAATACACGTTTTATTTAGAAATCATAGTTAAAACTATGCTATGTGCTATAGAAAGAGAAACAGATAGAGTGCCTTCCTACCCCCATTCAGATGTTATAATTAAAACTCATATAGCAAATATGTAGAGAGCAACACACATTTGAATAAGGGAGAGCGGAAGAACATAATGGAAAAGCCACTAAATCCAAAGACCCAACCCTAACCTCAACTCTAGCTGCGGGATGGGAAGACTCACTTATAAAATAAGAATAATACCTACCTTAATAGTGTTGTTCAGAAAATGAAAGGGTGGAATGTTTGTAGATCTACCTCGAAAACGTAATAGCACAAAACCCACTTTTAATTATTAAGAACAGGTTGTATTTCTTCTCCTACTTACCAACAACAAACTATTTTAAGAATGAGGAATGGTATACAATTGGAGAAAGGGCATTTTTTCAAAAGCCAGGGAGGAAGATGGTGGGTTTAGTTACCATATGCTAACTGAGAACAATTTTGCATTTTCTCAGCTGCCCCTTGGAAGCCAGGCTAGACTTCATGTAGTCAGTCCAGGTATTTGCTTAGTGGAGTGATTAGGTGGGGCTGGGGTATAGACCTGTGTGGAAATAAGTAATCTTTCATAAACCTGTGTGGCTACGGCATGCTTGTGAAAAGGACCGTAGTGTATAAAACCATGGATGGTAAGACTGAGAATTTAAACAAAATAGAAGTTTGTGGGAACAGCAATAAAAATGGTGTGTATATTTGTTTATTTAAAGATCACAATTCGTATAAGGTTGTGAAGGCATCTGCTACAAAAACAAACTATTAAAAAGTTGGTATTAAAAAGTTGCTCCAATAGGTAATCTTTTCCTGACCGTCCTTCTTAATTGTTCTGGAAGTTTTCCAAAAGAGATTCTTCCATGTGTTGTATGTTTTGCAAACTCATTTTGAAGATTTTAGATCTTACTGATTTGTGATTTAACATTTTTTTGTTTTTTTTTTTTTTGCCCCTGTCATTTTTTCATTTCCTCAAGTATTGGCAAAATCTTTATGTAGCCATTCTGTATGGTTCTGGTCTTTATCTCGCATCTGAAGGTAGAGCCTAACAGGTCTCCCTTTTACACGAAATGCTTCTGCTCCTTGGAGAGCAGCAGATGGAGCAGTAATGGTCGTTGGTCTCTTGTTTAAAAGGACTGAATTATAGAAACTATAGACCATACAACAGTAAGACTTTAAATTGCTAAAACTACATGTTCTTATCATTGTAATTTGCAGCCCACATACAATGAGTCACTCATCTGGGTTACACTTTGGGAGTGGGTATGGTATGTTGTTGTGAATGGATAAAACATGAGCTCATCTTTAACAAGCTTTCATCTGAAGTTCTTTTTACTAAATTACCAAACAAGTTGCCCATGAAGTAGTGGTTTAGAGTTCAATGAGTGTAGGGAGGAGGCACGGAACATTTGGGGAAGTGGACTTCTGGCTGGATATCATGATGATCTTCAAGGGGTGCCCAGTGAGACCCTCTTGTGGTGATGTGATTATGGTGAAGGGTTGACTGGAGAAAGGAGACACAGACAAAAATAATGGCAGAAAGCCACTATTTTGACCACTCTTATTTTTGCCTAGAATCAATCTTATTTAGACATAAGGTTTCAATCTTGCTGCTTTTTCTGAGGTGAAGTGTTTAATAGAAAATAGTAGACTTAGCCTGCTTACTTATTGTGGCAACAGCTGACCGTCTTCCTTATACCATCCTTCCTTATAGTGACCCATATGTCAATATGAGTCTTCACATATCTGAGCAAAAAACTAACAGACAGTGTAGTCCAGATCTTTATATGTAGACACTTGAGTTAGTGTATTCTTACTCACCCCTGTAGAGCTTCTGTGTTTCCTGGTCAAATTCATTCTTTGCTTAAAAACAAAGCACAACATACTAGATGAGAGATGAGAACAAAGGCCCATGGGAGTTTTGAGATGGGAAAATTACTTAACACTTGGTTTTGGGGAGTGGGAGGCAGAGATCAAATAAGAACTTATTGAGATGTCAAACCTGAGGTGGACCTTAATGGAAAGGTGAAATTTATGACTAATCTACTTGTAGGGAACAGAATGGGTAAGGGTATTGAAGGTAAGTCACATGTGCAAGTTACAAAATTGCTGTAGTGTAGGGTGGTAGAATTGCCAAGATGGAAGGCAACTGATTGGTGATAGCAGCTGTCATGTGGAATATTTCTTTCTAAATTTAGGGGGAAAATTGGGCTAGATCATCATGTTTTAGTTAGAATCTTTTAAGTGTTATTTATACATGTTATTTATAGATGATCTAGAAAAGAATGATGAAAAAATTAATTTAAAAAACACTTAATATTCCTGTTCAAATCGTTGTTCCTTTATCTTAAACCTCTTTTGCTTTGTGAAGTGTATTCTTTTCTACATTAGCTAATACTACTGTAGAAGTATTTTACTGGATATTTTTCCAGATCCATATAATATTCAATTTCATGTTAATATTATAATTTAAATTTATAAATACATATTTTTAAAGAGAATCATAGAATCAAAAGAATACCATATTTGAACAAGGATTTGTGAATTTTTTAGCTTTTATTTGTCAAATTCCATATTCATAATTAGAAAATGAACATTTGTCAGACCAAATTGTAGAGAGGGATTGAAAAACCTAACCCAATTACATCTTCAAATTTCAGCAACTCATCTCTGAGCTGCTCTCTCTAAGTCTCTTCTGTGAGGCATCAGGGCACCAGAGGGATGTTTGCTCACTCCCAGGGCTACCTGGGTAGCTGCTTAGTAACTATGCAGCTGTTTCTGCAGTTCGATGATTCAGAACACATATAGAATTACCTGTTTCAGACTCATATTGGGTTTCCTTCTTTCTTTTATGTGCAGCCTTGGTTACGAACTAGGATAAAAACGGTCTACTTAAACACAGAAGCAAGTAAGACTCGAAGGTGGTATTTTTACAGTGCTTTTCCAAGAAAACTATAATGAGTGGAACAGAGGTTTAAAAAGTTATTTCAGCATCAGTGAAATCTCATTGCAGACTTCAGAAGAGATCCAAATACCAATCATGTTTAGTTCCCACTTGATTCCTCATAGTGGCCCATCCTAACACAGTTTCAAATCAGGCATCTTCAGTCTTGTGGGTTATTGGATCCAAAGTGTATATGCATTGTATTCTTTGTGAGTAATCTGTGTAAATGTAAGGGGACCCCAGAATGATTTGTGTCTGCTACCAGGCATAATTCTGGGTGTTTAAGGAAATGCAGCTATACAATGCCTGTCACCAAGACAAAGACCCTCAACATTTTGTTGTGATTTAATTAGTGCAGATTAATTTTAATTCAGTACAGGGATATTCCAAACACAACAAAAGTAGATGGTAAAATTGAGATCTAAATATCCATGTATTAAATTCAATGTTGAATAGAGAAAGACCCGTATCCTTGCTTCCTAAGTTCTCTTTAAAGTTCTCAAAGCATTCAGTGCTCCATATGATTACTCCTCTCCATACACAGATATCCAATAGTTCATTAATAGGTAATGGATGAAAGGACTTGGAAATGAGATTGGCAAGAGAAGATATTTGAGACCTAGGGTCTGTGAGCTATGTTTTCAATTTTCTCCCTTCAGAGTATTTTTAAAATGAAAATGGAATAATTTTATTTGTACATTGTGCTTGATGTAAGGATGACCTGAGCCATAGACAGATAACATTTGGGGTGAATTTACAGAAAGCTTCTTGTAAACATCAAAATTTGGTTGTTAGTAATATCTAATAATAAATGATTATGACAGCAGATATTTAATGACATTTATAAAATGAACTATTTCATTTCTTAATATTATTTATGCTACTTGTGGGAGCCAGTTTATCAGATATTGACCACAGATCCAAGTGAAATCAGAAGGAAGGCTAAGAGGAAAAAATATACCTAAAATTCACTGTTTAGCTGTTTAACCTTTTAAGAACTCTAGAGATCCTTCAGAGAAAACTGGAGATAATGTAAAAGAAAAATTTAACACTGCTGCTTTTATCTATTGATATGGACAATGATTTGAAAGTTGACCAAAATTGATGCTTTATTCTGTCTCATACATGCCTTTGGACAACCCCAGTGATTTTTAAAATTTTATTTTTTATTCTAATTTTAATTTTGTAGAGATGAGGTCTTGTTGTGTTGCCCAGGCTGGTCTTGAACTCCTGGCTTCAAGCAATCCTCTGGCCTTGGCCTCCCAAAATGCTGGGATTACATGCATAAGCCACCACTTCCAGCACCCAGTGATTTTTTAAAGACTATATTGTATGTAGATTTTGCAATGTGAACCAAACGCTTTTCATTTTCCCAAAGATTAATCATATTAAAATGTACTTTTCTAGATCCTTAAAAAACAAACATTATTTGGGAGCTTATGTCGTAGGCACTTGTTAGACATTAAAAATACAAAAATAAGTAGGTGTTGTCACTGCTGTCATTCAATGAATAGTATATCCAATTGGCGTCAATATGACTTTTCACGTAAACAATCAGATACAGCCCAAGGAACGACTTGGAACTGCTAAGAATTATATATAGTCTTGCAAAACAGAAAAACTAACCAAAAGTATAAAGAATGAAGGAAACAATAAAGATAAGAACAGAAAATAACAAAAGAGTAGAACACTCAATATAGAAGAACAACGCCGCGAAAAGGTAAGTTCATTGAAAAGGCTACTGTTTCCCTAGTTTCCACCCCTCTCCTGCCAGGATAGGTTTTTGAACTCTTTTCAAGGGTGGGAAGTCCAAATAGAGTCCCAGTCTTGATGAACTTTTGAGGCAGAGATTAGAGATTCAGGCTGCCTGAAGCAGCTGGAATGTATAAAGTAGGGTACCAGAGAAGAGGAAACTGCATGAAGGGCGGACACTAAAATTCTGCGTTTGGATTCACTATGCATCTTTGGTTTGGGATTAGCTTGGCTTGTGTAGGACAAGAATCTATGAGACCTCCCTGGGATTTCCTTTTACAGGGCTGGACAATGATGGCAAAGGGTTGTTAGAGTTTTGGTCCAATCAGAGAGCAAATAAAAGATATATATCTATATATCGATTGCATGTTATATCCATATACCTAGATAATAGTGCACTTTCTCTAAAAAAGTGGTATATGATATTTTGTCTACATGAATGTATGGATGTTCCCCAGGTCTTGCTGGAGTAATTTCTAGAATTAGAATTCTCCATGACTTATTCCGTCTTGCAATTATGAAATTAACATTAATCTGTAAAGCAATGGATAAGAACTTGGCAGAGGCCACCTGATCTTAAAATGTAATAATCTTAATCTAGTACTAAGTCAAAGTAGAGAAGGATTGAATTGGATTTAACAGTTCCTCAAAACTGATTTTTAAAAATAAACTTTCAGTTTTAGTTTTTAAGAATTAGAATTTCAAAAGAAATTCCTTCATCCTACTTTTGCATTAAATATCATCTTCTTTGCTGTGCACAAAATCTTTTGGTATAGACTTAAAAACATTGAAAAGACTTAAGAATTGAGAACAAAAGGAAATTAGAGTTTTCAGGCATAATATTGAGTTTAGATACAAACCAACAATATTCCTGAGTTGAAAGGTTTCACCTCAAATATCTTCAAATTTTGGAAAATAAAAAAAATCATCATTTGTTTTATTTAGAATGATGTTACTTTTGGTTATGTTTTATGTGTTATTAATACAATGCAAAGTATAGCTGTAAGACAAGTCCAGTCTTGAATTGTTAGTAGGGGAATGAAAACATGAAGACCTCCTAGTATAAAATTGACTCTGACCCGTGGCTATGTGTACTTCACAGCTGTTTGGCTTTTTCAAAAGTCCTGCTATCTTTGTAACGCACCGTTTTAGCTTTCTGTGTTGCATTGTGTGTATCTATGGTTATTCATGCTGAACAGAGAACAGTTTCTAGATGTTTATTTCTAGCATCTAAGCAACTTTACTGGTACTGTTTTTTTCTCTTTCTGTTAGCTCAGATGTTTGCAAGCCTATTTGCATAAAACAAGGAAAAAGGCTCATGCAGAGTGACTTTCCATATTGAGTAGAGATATTACACAGACGTTCACAATTATTGATTACGTTTAAAAGTCCTTATAATGACTATAGTCTATAGAGTTGGGATGTGTATGGGAACCAAGAATACACGGTTTTACCTTTCATGGGTGGGTCACTTTCCTAATGAACTTGCCTTTTCAGTTGGCCAGATATTGGTCTTGTTAGCTATAGTATATCAAGGTCTTCTAAACTTCACATGCCTAATAAATAGGATCCATACATTAGAATTTCTCAGTTAAGATTGTGTCAGTTTCCTTTATATTTTATTCATCTTTTTTCATGTCTAGCTATGAAAAGAAATTCGTTTCCCATAAGTCACTTAAAAGCATACCATACAATAGTTGCCACCTACATCACTAAAGATTTGTATATTAATAATTTGAATTTATCTGTCAAATGTAGACAAATATTCTTCACTAAAAGTTTATTCTAAGTAGAAAAAAATGACATTGAGAGTATGTGGTAACTTGTTCCTTGTGTGATTTTTTGCAATTTTGTATTTTGAGCTCATCTTCAGAACTTAATCTGTGATAATTTTGTGACACCTGACCTGGGAGTGTATATTCCTCCAGGTAGGAGATTGTTTGCTTCAGACAAGCATACTGAGACATTATTTATCTAGTAATAATTTAATTCCTTACCTTTGGCTTTCTCAGACCCCACAGGTCATTTGAAGTTTAATCTTAAAACCTGTAGTCTTGAATATCTTTCCCCTAAATTCAGATAAAGACTAAAACGTTTTCTTGATATTTCCCTTTTCTAAGAGATACATATTTTCTAGATGCCCTCTCCTGCCTCCTATCCTGGAGGGTTCAACTTTATCCACAAGATCTCTGTTTTAACTCACCACTTTGCAAGTATCTAAGTTAAAACTCAGTTCTCTAGGTTCCAGGGATCAGAAAATGCCCTCAGGGCAGATTTAATTTCAACCCTCATTTATCCCTCTGTTAACTGCTTCCTTCTTGGATTCTGGAGATTTATTTTCCTTTTTACTTTCTTTTTCAACAACGCTCTTTTATTTGGAAACTGTTTACTTAAATAATAATTCAAATAGAGGAAAAGTATAAAAAATATAAACATATTTTCTGCACAGCATCATATTTATTTATGAGATTTAGCCAAGGTTTTGTGCTCAGTAATCGTTTGTTTTTTTCTTTGTATTTTATGAATATACTGTAATTTATTTATCCATTTTATTTGTTGATGGACAACTATGTTATTTCTAATTTGGGGCTTTCACAAATGATGTGAACATTTCCATTATATCTCTTAGTGAATCTATGTATTCATTTCCATTTGGTATATAGCTATTACTGGAAATGTTAGAGTATAAATATAATCTTTGGTAGTTTTCCACAGTAGTTGTCTTAATTTAAATTCCCATCAGCAATGTGGGAAAGTTGCAGTTGTTCTACATCATTATCAATAAGGATTTTTTTTTTCCATTGTGTTTGCTTATTTGTTTTACTATTAGCCATTCTGATGAGTAAGCAGAGGCAACTTACTGTTTAATTGCCATCTTCCTATTGGTTAATTATTTGATATCTTTATGTTTATTGCCCATTTGACTATCCTCTTTAGCGGAGGATAGTCAGTCTAGTGAGAAAAATTATTTGAGTTATCTTTTCATTTTATAGGAGTTATTTTTCTATTGTGGCCATGAGGTCTTCATCAAATATTGCCAATATCTTCTCTCATTCTGTGACTTTTCACTCTTTGAATGGTACATTGATAAATGAAGTTTAATTTTAAAGAAGTTTGATTTTTTAAATTGTTTTCCTTCATTGTGACTGCTTGTTTTGTCCTGTTTAAGAAATCTGTCCCTTCCCAATTTATGAAGATAATTCATTCATGTCATCTTTTTGAATATTACTGCTTTGCCTTTTGTATTTTACATTACAGTTCACATGGAGTTGATTTTTATGTACTGTAGTAAATCAGGAGATCATACATTTGTCCTACTTGTTTCAACATTCTCTCTTCTGTTCCATTGTTTCTACTTGGTCCTGCATCAATACCACTCTGTCTTATTTACTGTAAATCTTGAAATCTGGCATTTTGAGTTTTCCAATTTTGTTATCCTTTAAGAATTGTTTAACTATTCTTGGCCCTTTGTGGTTTCATGTAAATTTAGTATCAGATTTTCACTTTGGCCTTGTGAACCCCAAATATCTGAGACAGGTCTCAGTTAATTTAGAAAGTTTATTTTGCCAGTGTTGAGGATGTTGAGGATGTGCACCCATGACACAGCCTCAGGAGGTCCTGATGACATGTGCCCAAGGTGGTCAGGGCACAGCCTGGTTTTGTACATTTTAGGGAGACATGAGACATCAATCAGTATATGTAAGATATACGTTGGTTCTGATTAGAAAGGCAGGACAACTTGAAGCAGGGAGGGGTTTCCAGGTCACAGGTAGGTGAGAGACAAATGGTTGCATTCTTCTGAGTTTCTGCTTAGCCTTTCCAAAGGAGGCATTCAGACATGCATCTATCTCAGTGAGCAGAGGGATGACTTTGAATAAAATGGGAGGCAGGTTTGCCTTAAGCAGCTCCCAGCTTGACTTTTCCCTTTAGCTTAGTGATTTTGGGGCCCCAAGACTTATTTTTCCTTTTACAGGTCAAAATTTTTTTTTAGGATTTAATTGAATTTGTAAATTAATTTAAAGATATTGAAACTTTTGCAGTATCTATTCTTCCAATCCAGAAGGATTTATTGAAATCTGTTAAATTTCTCCCAGAAATGTTTTATAGTATTGTATAGAAGTTTTATACGTGTTTTTTAGATTTGTTGTTAAATGCAGTGAGTTTTAAGTTTCTCTTCAAAGAATCAATATGTCAATATGTTCAGTTTCCCTGTTCTTCGTTCTCCATTTTAAAGTTTGATTTCCTCATTTCCCTGCCCCTAGTTTGAGCAAACAACCTTCCCACTAGCTCTAATCAGTAGTTCATATCTGTTCTCCTGGTTACCTGCACCTATTCTTCTCACCAAACCCGCATGTCCTTCTCCCGCATCCTCTTCTTAACCCACATAATTAGAGTCCTGACTCATCCTAGTCACCTGCTCCTTCCTGAGTCACCCCTGGTCACCTGCTCTGACCTGAGTCACTTTTAGTCACCTGTTCCATAATTGTCTTTCCTGCCGAAACTGCTCACCTCACCACTCTGGCTCATACCCCAGCTCTTATTAGAACAGCCAATCAGAATTAGCTTAGACTGTGTAACCCAACCCTAGCCAACAGGGGAATGACACAGCAGTAGGGGCTACCTGCATCAGGGATAAGAACCCCTTCCCCTCCCTTAGTCAGGAATGCTCTTGCCATTGCTCCATCCATGAGACACACCCTTCTATAGAAGTAAATTGCCTTGCTTAGAAAACGTTTATTCAAGTGCTATTTCTTTTGTAGCACCAAAAGTTTATTTCTAACATTTATTCTTGTGTATTTAATTTTACTTCTTGTAAATGTTTCTTTAAAATTACATTTTTGACTGGTTTTGCTAGCATATGTAAATACAAATGATTTTTATATCCTGCAACTTTGTGAAATCCACTTATTAATTCTGTCATTTTATCTGTAAATATTTGGATTTTTTTACATTCACAATTATGCTTTCTAGTTCTTATGTGTTTTATTCTGTTTCTTTTCATTAATTAACAAGGTCATGAGGATAGTTAGTTTTAGAAAACTTTTCCGTTTTTTTCAAAATCTGGGGTAAGCTTTCAATATTTTACAAGTAAGCATTATGTTTGCTGTAGGTTTTTTCTTAGACATCTATTTTCAATTTAAGGAAGTCCTCATTTATTGTTAGTTTGCTTAGAGTTTTTATAATGGATTGCTATTACATGTTGTCAAAACTTCTGCTCATTTGTTTTGTCTGTTGTACCTTTATTCTTCTTTACACCCAAACGGTAAAACTTTAGTCTTGTGCTGGAGTAAAGTGGGGCAGTCATCTGTCTTGTCAACATGAGGCTGGTATAAGTGTCTAACTATTTCCTTTAAAGACTTGTATCTAATCTTCCTGTTTATAGTTCCTCACACCCCACACCCATGCAACTTTTTTTTGAGACAGTATTTGGCTCTGTTGCCCAGGCTGAGATGCAGTGGCTTTACCTTGGCTCACCACAACCTTGACCTTCTGGGCTCAAGCCATTCTCCCAATTCAGCATCCAGAGTAGCTGGGACTAGAGGTGTGTGCTACCATATCCAGCTAGTTTCTGTATGTTTTGTAGAGATGGGGTTTCTCCATGTTGCTTAGGCTGGTCTGGAATTCTTGGGCTCCAGTGATCTGTGCTTGCCTTGGCTTCCCAAGGTGCTGGTATTATAGAAGCTGCTGCACCAGGGCACCAGGGCACCAGGTCCCCACCCCTATGCATTTTTTGTACTGCCACTTCTGAGTACTTGATGCTTTTTTTTTTTTTTTTTAAGACCGAATTTTGCTCTTTCTCCAGCCTGGAGTACAGTGATATGATCTCGGCTCACTACAACCTCCAACTCCCTGGTTCAAGTGATCCTCCTGCCTCAGCCTCCCGAGTAGCTGGGATTTCAGACATGTTCCACCATACCCAGCTAACTTTTTGTATTTTTAGTAGAGATGGGATTTCACCATGTTGGCCAGGGTGGTCTCGTTCTCTTGACCTCGTGATCTGCCCACCTCTGCCTCCCAAAGTGCTGGGATTACAGCCATGAGCCACTGCACCCAGCCAAGCTTTTAGCTCATTGTAGTTTTGAGGGTCCATGTCATGAATCAGCTCTTTTTTGGCTTCCTCATTCCTCTCCTCCTTTACCCCAGCTCTGTTGACAATTAGTATTTATTTTCTATAACTTGCCATATTATTTGCTATTATTCCTTCTGCTTTCCATCCTCCAAATTTTTTTTTTTTATATATATACTTTTTATTGCATTTTAGGTTTGGGGGTACATGTGAAGAACATGCAAGATTGTTACATAGGAACACACATGGCAGTGTGATTTGCTGCCTTCCTCCCCATCACCTACATCTGGTATTTCTCCCCATGCTATCCCTCCCCAACTCCCCACCCCCTGCTGTCCCTCCCCTTTTTCCCCCCCACAGACCCCAGTGTGAGATGCTCCCCTCCCTGTGTCCATGTGTTCTCATTGTTCAACACCCGTCTATGAGTGAGAATATGCGGTGTTTGGTTTTCTGTTCCTGTGTCAGTTTGCTGAGAATGATGGC
>PVKV010010727.1:52413-74314 GCA_004027835.1 Alouatta palliata | reverse complement strand
CCTACTAAAAATACAAAAAAAAAAAAAAAAAATTAGCAGGGCACGGTGGTGCAGGCCTGTAGTCTCAGCTACCCAGGAGGCTGAGGTAGGAGAATCGCTTGAACCCTGGAGACAGAGGTTGGAGTGAGCCGAGATCCCACCACTGCACTTCAGCCTGGGTGACAGAGGAAGACTCATCTCAAAACAAACAAACAACAACAACAAAAAAAATTAAGGATTTTTTGATCGTATATTCAACTCCTATTTTGAACTACAATTTTGATTCTTTTTTGACTTACAAGAAGAAATTTTATATAAAATTCATTATGTATTTACTTAAAATGCCTTTTAATATTATCTAATTTATTGCTCAAAATATTTTTTACACACAAATAGCTTTTTTCATTTTGCTGCGTTGCAGGAAATTGCAGTTTTCATTCATTGTAGAATTTGTGACATGCTTTCTTTCAGTCCTTTTTTCTGAATGGCCCATTTGTAGTACTGGTTTCTGTATCTCTGCTTTATTCTGCGTTAGTGGTATGCATTTATTTTATGTTTAAATTTGGTTCACTTTTAAGCTAGAAAATGAATTTATTGTAGTTACAATACTAGGTATTGAAATTTAATTCTTTCTCAGACAAAGGAAACTAAGAGAATTACCAGTCAACCTGCCTTTAAAGAATGACTAAGGGGCCAAGCGCGGTGGCTCACGCCTGTAATCCCAGCACTTTGGGAGGCCGAGGCGGGCGGATCACAAGGTCAAGAGATCGAGACCATCCTGACTAACATAGTGAAACCCCGTCTCTACTAAAATATAAAAATTAGCTGGGCGTGGTGGTGCACGTCTGTAGTCTCAGCTACTCGGGAGGCTGAGGCAGGAGAACTGCTTGAACCCGGGAGGCGGAGGTTGCAGTGAGCTGAGATCGTGCCACTGGACTCCAGCCTGGCGCCTGGCGACAGAGCAAGACTCTGTCTCAAAAAAAAAAAAAAAAAAAAGAATAAGGATATTCCTCAAAGGAAATAACAGCAGGCATAAAACTTCAGAAAGAAAGAACAATGGAATGAACAAAAACAGGGTAACTGTAACAGACTATTTTTTACCTCTTGAGTTTTAAAAATCATGTTTAATGGTTCAAATTTGTTTTCTATTGCTGCTGTAACAAGTAACTGCAAACCCAATGGCTTAAGCAATAAATTACCTGATAGTTCTAGAGATCAGAAGTACAAAATGAGTCTCACTAGGCTAAAATCAAGGCGTCAGCAGGGCTGCCTGCCTTCTAAAGACTCTAGGGGAGAGTCCCTTTCCTTGCCTTTCCCATCCTTGAGAGGACATCTGCTTTTGTTGGCTCATGGCACTTTTCTTCCATCCTCAAAGCCAGCAATGTTGGTGAGTCCTTCTCACGCTCGAACTGCTACCACTCTGGTTTTCTTTTTTGCCTCACTCTCCCACATTTGTATGTGTATATCTGTATGTATGTATATATGTATATTTGTGTGAGATGGGGTCTTGCTATATTGTCCAGGCTGGCCTGGAACTCCTCAGCTCAAGCAATCCCCTCACCTCATCCTCCCCTATAGCTGGGACTCTGGGAATATGACTCGCTGCTCTTCCACTTTTAAGAATCCCTATGACTGTATTGGGCTCCCCTTGATAGTATAGAATAATCTCTCTATTTTAAAGTCACCTGATTAGCAGCCTTAATTCCACCTGCTACCTTACTTCCCCTTTGCCACATAACCTATTAACTGTTTTGGGGGATTAGGATGTGGACGTCTTTGAGGGTGAGCATTATTCTGCCCATCACAGGATTAAAAAATAACAATACCAATCCCATGTGGTATTCAATGCACGTAGAGGAAATACTTAAGGCATTACCTTTAAGAGGTGGGGAGAAATAAATTGCTAGGGAATTATACTGAATAAAGAAGGCCACCTAAAGGTTGTATGCTATATGATTTCATTTTTCTAACATTTTGAAATGATGAAATTTTATAAATGAAGATATATTGCCAGGACAAATGGCTGCCAGAGAGTGGGGCTGGGGGAGGCAGTAGGATGTGGTTATGAGAACAACACAGAGGATCTTTGTATTTTGGAACTGTTGAATATCTTGATTGTAGTAGTGGGTCCATAACCTAGATAGGTGATAACATTGTATAAAAAATACATAAACACATAATAAAAATAAAGATGAAAAAAGAAAACAATATATAAACACACATAGACACATAAATAAATACTAGTAAAATTAGGACATCTGAATATAATCAGGAGCTTGCATCAATTTCAATATCCTGTCAATATGTACCCACAGCCTTTTTATAATTGTTTAATAATTTCTGAAGGAATGGGAAGTAATGGATTTAATTTGTACATTATTCTAAGTTTCTCTGCAGACTAGGATACTTTAGGATATTAGTCATCTTGTTAGCCTAGAATCTTAAAAAGTGGTTGGCAGAGGTGGGAGAGAGGTGGATGTAGGTATAAAAGGCATCAGGTGGGCTCCCTGTCATGTCGGAACTGTTCAGCATCTTGACTGTGGTGGTGGATACACAAACCTGCACAGAAGATATAAATATATGGAATTTGGCTGGGTGTGGCGGCTCATGCCTGTAATCCCAGCACTTTGGGAGGCCGAAGTGGATGGATCACCTGAGGTCAGGAGTTTGAGACCAGCCTGGGCAACATGGTGAAACTCTATCTTTACTAAAAATACAAACATGAGCTGGGCATGGTGGCACATGCCTGTAATCTCAGTTACTCCAGAGGCTGAGGCAGGAGAATAGCTTGAACCCCGGAGGCGGACGTTGCAGTGACCAGAGATTGTGCCACTGCACTCCAGCCTAGGCAACAGAGGGAGATTCCATCTCAATAAATAAATAAATAAATAACCACAAAAAAGAAAGTATATATATATATATATATATATGGAACTTAATACATCACGTGCATGCAAATGATTCCAACGGGAAACTCTGAATACGATGTGTGGATTCTATCAGTGTTAGTATCCTAGTTATGCTGTTATGATACAGTTTTTTTTTTTTTTTTTGGAGACGGAGTTTCGCTCTTGTTACCCAGGCTGGACTGCAATGGCGCGATCTCGGCTCACCACAACCTCCACCTCCTGGGTTCAAGCAATTCTCCTGCCTCAGCCTCCCAAGTAGCTGGGACTACAGGCACGCGCCACCATGCCCAGCTAATTTTTGTATTTTTAGTAGAGACGAGGTTTCACCATGTTGACCAGGATGGTCTCGATCTCTTGACCTCGTGATCCACCCGCCTTGGCCTCCCAAAGTGCTGGGATTACAGGTGTGAGCCACCGCGCCCGGCATGATACAGTTTTGTAAAGTTTCACCATTGAGGAAAACTGAAATCAGCATATAAGGAATCTCTATTATTTATTACAACTACATGTGAATCTACAATTATCTCAACAAACATTTCAATTAAAAAGTGAAAGAGTGAAGGGACCTAACAGAAGTAAGGTTTCTACATTCAACATGGTAAAATGTCAACGCTGTTAGACTGTGATAAACGATGCAAGTATATTGTAATATCGAGGGAAACTGTTAAGAAAACTATTCAAAGAAATACACTCAAAAAACTATAAAGTCAAAATGTAATTCTAAAATATTTTCAAGTGATCCACAGAAAGCTGAGAAAGGGGAAACAGAGGAATGAAAAACAGAGGGAACAAACAGTGAATAAATAATAAAATAGCCAACTTAAGCCCAGTATATCAATCATTACTTTCAATATAACTAATCTAAATATGCCAATTAAAGGGTAGAGATTGGTAGGGTGCATAAATTTAATTATCATTGATGGTTTAAGTGGATATCACTATAACTCTTGCTGTTTGCATAAAATATTCAAATAAACACATTACAGTGTTACATAGTTCATAGAAAAAAGTCATTCAAACCAAATCAGTCCATTGACACTGGCTACATTGGTGATGTATTTATGTATAATATAAGAAATAATGTATGAACCTAAAATGTGCACTATAATAAAACAATAATCATGTCTTAAAATGATATAACAGTTAAAGTAAAATATACATTTACCAAAATGCTGCTTCAGTTTTAAATTAAATGGAATTAAATGAAAAATTCATTTCTAGCCACATTTCAAGTGCTCAGTAGTTGCAAACCCTGTGTAGACATAGAAATCCTATATAGCAGAAACAACCCCAAATTTTTTTAAAATAAAAATGTATAAAGCATATTAATAGGTAATTCAGTGACAGAGACATTCACTAGTAATCTGAAAGTTAATTAAAATTCTATTTTGGTTCTGAAAGCTTTTACCCTTAAGTAATACATATCAATTCAACTCACATTTCCTCCACCAAAGCGGTCTCTTCGTCACACTTATCATCACGGGGAAAGTAAATAACCAGGAAGTGCAGTCCTACTCTGTGCTGAGCAAAAGGTCTGGAAATATTTGGAAAATGGTATTATTTCTACATAAGCCAAAAATGAATATTTTTGGTTGTATTTGTGGAGAATTAAAAGCAATCTAGCTGTCTCTCACCAGGTGGATGGCACTTTTAATTTATGTTAATTATTGCTACCATTCATTGAGAGCTTATTTTGTGACTCGCTGTCCTAAGATGTCGCATTTAAAAAAATTTTTATTTTTTGAGATGGAGTTTTACTCTTGTCGCCCAGGCTGCAGTACAGTCGTGGGATCTTGGCTCACTGCAACATCCGCCTCCCGGGTTCAAGTGATTTGCCTCCCAGGTAGCTGGAATTACAGGTGCGCCACCACGCCCATCTAATTTTTGCATTTTTAGTAGAGACAGGGTTTCACCATGTTTTCGCCAGGCTAGTCTCAGAACTCCTGGCCTCAGATGATTCCCCCGCCTCAGCCTCCCAAAGTGCTGGGATTACAGGCATGAGCCACAGCGGCTGGCCTGAAAATGTTTTTATTCTTCTCTCCTGTGCATTTGACAGTTAGGCTGAATATAGAATTGCAGTAGGAATGCTTTAACTTAAGAATTTTTGTGGTTGTTGTTTTAAAGACAGTGTTGCAATTGTCAAACAGATTCTTTCTGTCCACTGCACAGACAAAATCAGTTCACTGAGGCCACAGCACTGCAGTAGAGTTTCATTGACATGAGGCTGGCCCATGCAGGAGAAACAGAGTGATCACTTAAATCAGCTGCCTTGAAGGCTTGAAGGCTATGGTTTTTATGGTCAATTTGGTGGGGGTCTAGGGAGCGGTGCCGCTGATTTGTTGAGGATGAAATCATAGGAGTGTGGAGAATGGTCCTTGTGTACTGAATCAGCTTCTGGGTGAGGTTATAGGATTAGTTGAGTTCTGAGTCATGAGTGTGGGTAGGGATAGTCTGAAAAATATTGCAAAAATAATAATAATTTTAGGTTTTACAATAGTGATGTTATCTTGAAGAGCAATTGGAGAAGTTACAAATCTGGTGACCTCTGGCCACATGATCCCTCAAGAGATTATAGAAACTACTCCTATATTTTAGCAGAGTTCAGCTTCCTCCCATAATCCTAATTCTGTGGTTTTACATTAGTTTTACAAAAGCTGTTTTCAGTCCCTGAGTAAGGAAGGGCTTAGTTTTTATTTTTTTATTTTTTTATTTTTTTGAGACAGAGTCTTGCTCTGTCACCCAGGCTAGATTAGAGTTCAATGGCAGGATCTTGGCTCACTACAACCTCTGCCTCCCGGGTTCAAGCTATTCTCCTGCCTCAACCGCCTGAGTAGCTGGGATTACAGATGTGCCCCACCACATCCAGCTAGTTTTTGTATTTTTAGTAGAGAGAGGGTGTCACCATGTTGGTCAGGCTGATCTTAAATTCCTGACCTCATTATCCGCCTGCCTCGGCCTCCCAAAGTGCTGGGATTTTAGCCATGAGCCACTGTACCTGGCCAGTTTTTATTTTTATTTATTTATTTTGAGATGGAATTTTACTCTTGTGGCCCAGGCTGGAGTGCAATGGTGAGATCTTGGCTCACTGCAACCTCCACCTCCTGGGTTCAATTGATTCTCCTGCCTCAGCGTTCCGAATAGCTGGGATTACAGGCGCCTGCCACCACGCCCAGCTAATTTTTTGTATTTTTAGTAGAGATGGGGTTTCACCACGTCTCAAACTCCTGACCTCAGGTGATCCATCTGCTTCGGCCTCCCAGGATTACAGATGTAACTCACCCCGCTCTGCCACAAGGGTTTAGTTTTAGGGAGGGACTATTATCATCCTTGTTTTTTTTTTTTTGTTTTGTTTTGAGAAGGGATTTCACCATGCTGGCCAGTCTGATCTCGAACTCCCGACTTCTCGTGATCCGCCCGCCTTGGCGTCCCAAAGTGCTGGGATTACAGGCGTGAGCCACTGCGCCCAGCCTTATCCTTGTTTTAAAGTTAAAATACAAACTAAATTTCTTCCAAAGTTAGCTTGGCCTACACCCAGTAATGACCAAAGACAGCTTGGAGGTTAGAAGCAAAATGGAGTTAACTAAGGTAGATTTCTGTTGCTGTTATAATTTTGCAAAGACATTTTTAGGGTCTTGCTCTATTGCCCAGGCTGGAGTACAGTGGCACCATCATAGCTCACTTGCACCCGTAAACGCTTGGGCTCAAGTGATCTTCCACCTTTGTGTTTCAAAATGCTGAGATTATAGGTGTGAGCTACGAAGCCTGGACTCTTAGAAAATTTTGAAGGTCTTTCTCTTGTCTTGTTGTAGCTGAGGAGTATGAAGGCATTCTGATGCCCAGTCCTAAGTAATCTATTTTTCTCTCTGCAAGTTGATAGGATCTCTTTGTCCCCAGTGTTCTGAAGTTTCACAGTGATGTTTCTCAGTATAGATGTACTACAGTCTATTTTGCAGGAGAATTTGGTGGGCCCTTTTCATCTGGCAATTTATGTCTTCAGTTCTGAAAAATTTTTGTTGAATTATTTTATTGATTTTTCTGCTTCATTTTTTCCTTACTCTGTTCCTGGAACACTTATTACTCAGATGTGGGACCTTCAGGTGTGTTCCCTTTATTTTTCTTATATGTTCTGTTTTCCTTCTTTTTGCTGTGTTTTCTTACCACTTTCTTGAAGTTTATCTTCCAACTCTTCTGTTTAATTTTTCATTTCAGCAATTAACTGCTTTTTTTATTCTCTGAATTTTATTTTTACGTAGCATCATTTTCTATTTTCACAAAAGAAATACTTTCTGTCAGTTTTTTTTTTTCAATAGAGTCTCACTCTGTCACCCAGGCTGGAGTGCAGTGGTACGATCTCAGCTCACTGCAACCTATGCTTCCTGAGTTCAAGCAATTCTCCTGCTTCAGCCTCCTGAGTAGCTGGCACTACAAGCATGTGCCACCACGCCTAGCTAATCTTTTCTATTTTTAGTAGCAATGGGGTTTCGCCATGTTGGTCAGGCTGGTCTCGAACTCCTGACCTCGGATGATCTGCCTGCCTCAGCCTCCCAAACTGCTGGGATTACAGGCAGGAGCCATCACACCCGGCCTCTCTGAGGTTATTAAGAATAACTGTTTAGCCCGGCACGATGTCCCACTTTGGGAGCCGAGGTGGGTAAATTGCTTGAGCTCAGGAGTTTGACACCAGCCTGGGCAATATGACGAGACCCTGTCTCCACTAAAAATACAAAAGTTGGGGATGGGGGGTAGGGGGAAAGGGAAGGGAGAGTATTAAAACAAATACCTAATGCCTTCAGGGCTTAAAACCTAGATGACGGTTTGATAGGTGCAGCAAACCCCCATGGCACATGTATGCCTATGTAACAAACTTGCCGTTCAGCACATGTATCCCACAACTTAAAGTAAAATTTTAAAAATTATAAAAATTAGCTGGTGGCTGGGCGCAATGGCTCACACCTGTAATCCCAGCACTTTGGGAGGCCTAAGTGGGCGGATCATCTGAGGTCAAGAGTTCAAGATCAGCCTGATCAACATGGTGAAACCCTGTCTCTACTAAAAATAAAAATATTAGCTGGGCGTGGTGACATGCACCTGTAATCCCAGTTACTCAGGATGCTGAGGTAGGAGAATTGCTTGAACCTGGGAGGCAGAGGTTGCAGTGAGCCGAGATCCTGCCACTGTGCTCCAGCCTAGGTGACAGAGTGAGATTCCATCTCAAAAAAAAAAAAAAAAATTAATTTAATTAAATTTTAAAAACTAGCTGGGCACGGTGGTACATGCCTGTGGTCCTGGCTAATTAGGAGGGTTAAGTGGGAGAATTGACTGAGCCCAGGAGATCAAAACTACAGTGAGCCAAGATAGTACCACTGCGCTCCAGCCTGGGCAACAGAATGAGACCCTGTCTCAAAGGAAAAAAAAAAAGAATAGCTTTGCTGGAGATTTTTTTTCCCTCTATGTAGTCTCTATTTCCTTCAAGTTGCTTTCTTCTTGATTGGTTTGGTCTTTATCTTTCGTATCTGGTTATACATTCTTTACGATTAAGAACAAGGGATTTAAATCCTAATTTATTGTTCTGAGTGCTTTTGTGGAGCTTGTTTACTTTGGATGTCTCTGTCAGGTGATCTGGATAGGCTTTTTGTTGGTGAACTTCTCATGTTAATATTTAAAAAATCTTTCCTTCTGGCAGGGCACAATGGCTCATGCCTGTAATCCCAGCACTTTGGGAGGCCCAGGTGAGTGGATCACTTGAGGCCAGAAGTTCGAGACCAGCCTGGCCAACATGACAAAACCCCATCTCTACTAAAAATACAAAAATTAGCTGAGTGTCGTGGTGTACACCCGTAATCCCAGCTACTCGGGAGGCTGAGGCAGGAGAATTGCTTGAACCTGGGAGGCTGCAGTGAGCGGAGATTGTGCCACTGTGCTCCAGTCTGGGCAACAGAGCAAGACTCCATCTCAAAAAAAAAAAAAAAAAAAAAGAAAAGAAAATAATAACACAAAAAACAAAAAAACTTACCTCCTACCTTGAATTTTTGGCAGAAAATATTATTCCAGTCTTCTTACTAAAGGGAAATGACCAGGCTTCTGGCATTCTGGAAGCCAAATGGAGGAAGAGATGAAAGGTTTTAGCATTCCATATGCATTCAGTCATGCAATCTCTCTGTGTTTGGTCTGACGATGCATCTTTAATTGTATATTGTGTCCTACATTTCAGAGGCCTTCTGCTGTGCTTACTTCTGAGAATAAATCATTATAAGCAGGTGAAGAAAGGGCAATGTGAGTGAAGATACAGAGGTTTAACCCAATGGAACAGCTTTCACTCAGTCTTTATTTTAGCTCCTTCATTATTTTGGACTCCCCTCTACACCAGTGGTAGGGGTATATGGCACCACCCTCTACACCAATGGTAGGGTTTAAGCCATTCTCCTGCCCCAGCCACCTGAGTAGCTGGGATTGCAGGTGCCTGCCACCATACCCGGCTTATTTATGTATTTTTAGTAGAGACGGAGTTTCACTGTGTTGCCCAGGCTGGTCTCGAGCTCCTGACCTTAAGTGATCTGCCCGCCTCGGACTCCCAAAGTGCTGGGATTAATATGAGCCACCGCGCCTGGTTTTTTTTTTTTTTTTTTCCCAATTTTTTTCTCTGTTTTTTTTTTAGTTTCTTCTATTTTGTTTTTGTATTCTTTTTCATGTGAGTTGTGCCTTTTAAAGAAAATCACTTTATTGAAGTTTTAGTGGAATTTTGTAGGGGAGGAAAATTAGATGTGTGGTTTAGTCTACCATCTTAACCCAGAAAACCATTTAGATCTACTTTTGCTTCTCTTAAAACGAACGAAACAGAAGTTTCAGGATACTGAGAAAAAGACCAAAGCATTCTTCTCTCTCCTTTACTTTTTGTCCATGACAATGTGAAACCATATTTAGATCAAACAAGTGTTCATTTAGGCCCTGTGCTTTTGAGAAAAATAGTTTTGAAAGTTTGAGCAATCTGAGCAAACTTGGCCCTTGGAGCTAACCCAAAGGAATTTTCTATGACCCATGACCAAACTTTGTGGACACAGAAGCTGGTTGCTTAAAGAACAGACCTCTCCTAGGTCAGAAATGATAGGTTCCACTGAGAGCAAATTCAAACAACACTATTTCATTTGAGGGAATTTCAATATCTAGGTTTTTCTCTAATAAACACATTAAACAATAAGCTTATTTTTTCTTGTGTTATTTATTATACAATTACAGGTGTTACTGAAATATGGATGAATTATCTTCTAGGAAATTTGACTGAGGACTAAGCATGAAGTACAATAAACAGAAAGTCAGAAAACACGAATCCCATTCATTTCCTATTTAAAAATGAGAAAAAGGAATTATTAATTGTATTATAAGAGTTATAGATGCTTCAGGACTATAAACTGGGAATTTTGCCAAGGGTCTCTCAGATCAACCTTGATTAACATTCATTCACCATTCATTCATTTATTCATTCACTCATTCAAATATGTTTCTGGATCCTCTATATGTGCAAGGCTCTGAACTAGTTACTGGACCTCTACCTGTGAACAACGCAGACACTGCCGTGGTTTTCTTGGAACTTGTGCTCTGGCAGAATGGACAAGCATGAATCAAGTAATTGCAACATGATTTCCTGTGGTAAGAGTATAAGAGAGGGGTACTTGTCTTCATCTCAGGTGTAATGTTTGAGCTGAGATCTGAGAGAGGAGTAGGAGATGTTCATTAGGCAAAAAGTAGACACAGGATAGGGGGCCTGGAAATCTGCCAGACCTAAGTCACAAAACAGTCAGTGGACCCAGAGACGGTCCTTGAGACACAGACAGGCACAGACAGAGAGAACGAGAGGACTGGGCAGGAAGCAAAGTGATTAGCTGAATCATGATTAGCTGAATGCTTCTTCAGGAAGACAAGAACTCCTCACAGCAGACACACAGGGCAGAGAAATTTACCTGCCCAGCACTTTGAACAGTCACCCAGCTTCAACATGACAAAACAAGCCAACGGAAACATTTTACTCAGGACAAGTTTTCAAAAAGTATAAATGCATTTTTTTAAATAGTTTAGACTTTTATTTGAATGCAAAATAAAGTCTCTAACTGGTGAATAAGAAAAGGATTTATTAAGAGTACCTAAATACCATCTATTATGTTATTTGCTAATGTATTTATGCCCTCCCTCAACCCCTGTGTTTTTGTTTTATTTTGTTTTAATCACAATTCAGTGTTAAAAAGATAAAGCTTTTTAAACATTCACTGTTGCTCAAAAGCTGAGAGCATGTGCTGTCCCAGATCATGAGGTTAGTGGTGCTTATTTCAATATTAAATAAAAGGATTCATTTTCATTGAAGCAAGCAGGGAATTAAGCTTACAACTTCAATTACCAATAATTAATTCCCCACACTGCCAGCCATGCAGTTTGCATTTAAACTCTCAATGCCCCAAGGATAACAGAAATCTATTTTGATCACTTTTTATTTTCATCGTTTAAAGAGTACATCTTATTTCAATTAGGCACATATATTTCCAGATTATAAGAGAGAACAAATATCCCTTCTAAAAAACCAGGGAGTTGTGGGGATGGGCAGACAGAGGACTTTTAAGCATGACAAAGAAATTTCTAGGATATTTGCTTTCTCTTGCTTTTATTGAGAGAGTATCTAATATCGTCGAGAATTAGCTACGTCATATCCATGAAGCTATTATTTACAGGCAGATGAATAATTTCCCTAAATTCATTTTTCCTTATGCATTAAGCTATTCTTTGCTGGCTTTTCATTATTTAAAAGAAAGAAAGCAATTGAGCACAGGAGGTAAAATTAAGTCCTGCTCCAAAGCCAACCCCACCAACTCTGGAAGCAGGCATAAGGATGAGAAGGACTCTTCAGAGAGGAAGGCTTGACCTAGCGATGGCTAAGGGACACTGAGCTCATCAGGATATTGCACATTCTTTTGACGAATTCTGAGCAACAGAAAGGAGCCAGCAGGGTGTCCCCAGAGCAAGGACACAATCAGAGATGGAGTTCTTAGAGATAAAAAGAGATGCTTGGAATCAGGTTTCACCTGAAAGAGGCAGACCTGTGTGGCATGTAGAAAATAAGTTCTAAGAAGACTCTTCTTTCAAGTTTTAAAGACATTAGGTTTCTTCTAGCCTGTAAGTGCTAACATTGCCCCAAATAAATTTCATGTTCATAATACAATTGACCATGTTACAGTAAAATCTTATTTAAGTGGAACTTAATTAAATGAAACCATAAATTAACTGCAATTAGCTTTTACACTTGGCTTTCAAGAAAAATAGGGAAATCATAAAAAAATGCAGTATCAGTCATTTAATAAAAAGTAATAGTTACAAAGGCAAGTTCTAAGGTCAGTACATATTCATTCTAGTCTTCAGCCCACAGCTGTACAATGTCCAAACATATCCAGAATCTTGATCTCAGTACCCTACAAGATGTTTAATATGGGCAATAATATACTTTGTTTTTTTTTGATATGGAGTCTCCCTCTGCCCCCCAGTTTGCAATGCAGTGGTGCAATCTCAGCTAATCGCAGCCTCTGCCTCCTGGGTTCAAGCGATTCTTGTGTCTCAGCTGCCCGAGTAGCTGGGATTACAGGCCTGTGCTCTGGCTAATTTTTGTGTTTCTAGTAGAGACAGGGTTTCACCATGTTGGCCAAGCTGTTCTCAAACTCCTAGCTTCAAGTGATCCACACGCCTCGGCCTCCCAAAGTGCTGGGATTACAGGTGTGATGCACCACGCCCAGCTGATATATTTTTGAAGATTCTATTAAAAAGAGCTGAGGGCTGGGTGTGTGGCTCATTCCTGTAATCCCAGTACTTTGGGAGGCCAAGGCAGGTGGAACACTTGAGGCCAGGAATTCAAGACCAGCCTGGCCAACATGGTGAAACTCCATCTCTACTAAAAATACAAAATTAACTGGAATAGTGGCGGGCGCCTGTAATCCCAGCTGCTTGGGAGGCTGAGACAGGAGAATCGCTTGAACTTGGGAGGTGGAGGTTGCAGTGAGCTGAGATCACGCTACTGCACTCCAGTCTAGGCAACAGAGAGACACTCCGTCTCAAAAATAAAAGGGGGGGTGTAGAGGCAGAAAGTATTTTTTGGCTAAGTGAATCTAATGATTACAAATTTTAATAGCTGTTCAACTGTTATTTAAGCATTCTGAATAATCAACTTTATCCAACATTATGTAAAAACTTATACATTAAAAGAGAGCCACCTAATAAAATTTAACCAAAAATTTCCAAATGCAAAGAGAAAAGGGAAGCCTTTGCTGATATTAGTATACAAAACAGAAACAAACACAGATTTTATGTCCTGAAGGCTAAGAGCCACCTCTACTTAAATCATTTATTTAAGGAGCCGGGTCACTAGCTCTGTGTCTGTATGCTTGACGCACTGTTGTTAACACAGCCAGATATTTCCGCCCTAGGAAATCAAATCTAAATAGCATAATAAGCAATATCTTTTCACAAGACAAACTTTAAAGAAAGTGTTTCTTTTTAATGCAGAGTTTTTGTTAATGAATCATTCTAGCAGAAAAATCAGGAGAAGATGTATTTTGCTGGGGAATGAAAAGTGACGATACGACATTCATTTCTTGGTTTCTGGCTTCAAATCTTTCAAGATCACGCCTTCGGCAATAAAGGTAAGTCAGTCCCGCATTTAGACACTTTATTACTTCCTGCCCTGTCCCATCTATAAGACTGCACCCTCTCTCTTCACTGAAGGCTTTGGCTCCTGTCAATGGTCTACTGAAGCTTTTAGCACAGACAAGTAAATTCTACTCAGGAACTTTATTGTGGTACCATACAAATGTTAAGTTTCCAAGCACAATGGGTGTTATTAACGCAAAATATCCCTGCTGGACCACACAGCTCTAAGATCCATCCCCTTGTCATAGATAACCAAGGGGCAACAAAGAGAAGAGAGAAGCCTCAAATTGGCTTAGAAAGATAGGCCAACCCCAGGAGGTCTGGGACAAGCAGCAGCTGAATGCCTGATGGATTTGCTATGACATAGCTGTTTCTGCCTGGGAAGAGGGCGGGGAACACTCGTACCCACTTTCTAAGATTCTGTAAATGACAAACTCCTGAATGCAACAGCCTACCACCAGCTAAAAACATCGGTGGGAACTGGAAACAGACTAGATTGGAATGCCACTGAGATCTGCATTGCTTTCTGTTTGGAACCAGAGGCTGTCCTCAAGGTTTGATAGCAGCCAAAGCATGGAGATGGGCTATTTTTCACAAGGAAAAGAGACACCGTTTGTGGCTGTTGTCTGTCACTCAGGCATGTTTGAGTTGTTTTTCCACTAGAGGTATGACGGTCTCACACTCCCTTGCTCTACGCTCTGTGTTACCAAACTAAGGTTTTTGAGGTGACTACCTAGTTAGGGTGCAGACTTCGGTAGTGCAAGAGGGAGAAAGTTGATTACTTTTTGAGGAAATAAACCTCTGCTTGGGCCCCCGATAGTGTGAAGCTCAATTGAACTAACTCAATATTTAGCATTGTCTTCATTTGTTTAATAGAGACTTGAAAATGAAAACAAGTTTGATTATGAAATAAAAAAAACACAGCTGAGCACAGTGGCTCATGCCTGTAATCCCAGAACTTTGGGAAGCTGAGGTGGGTGGATCATGAGGTCAGGAGTTCAAGACCAGCCTGGCCAAGATGGTGAAACCCCAGCTCTACTAAAAATACAAAAATTAGCCGGGTGAGGTGGCACATGCCTATAACCCCAGCTACCTGGTAGGCTGAGGCAGGAGAATAGTTTGAATGCGGGAGGCAGAGGTTGCAGTGAGCCAAGATAGCGCCACTGTACTTCAGCCTGGAGGACAGAGCAAGACTCTGTCTCAACAACAACAACAACAAAACCCCTCAGAAAACAACAGATATTCACTTGTTTTCCAAAAAGTAACAAATTTTACAAACTTTTTTGTTTTCTTTTCATCATCAGAGTTTCCTAAGCTGCTAGCATTCCTGGGTGGGTTGACAGAATAAATCAAATAGCTGGGCCATTGATTTCCTGTTGAGGGAATTTTGTTTAAATGTGTGGTATTTGAAACTCAACACTTCTTAAAATGGTTTACAGGTTCCTTCTTAACATGTCTTCTCTACCCTATCATGTTTTCTTTGTTACTCTTTGTTGGACCCAGTTATTCTCTTGCAGTCCAGTGAATGAACACTAAGAAATGAAAGTTTACAGAGGTCAAGTGACTTGTCCATAGCCGCGCAGCTAATGACATAACTGAGGCTTGAGTTTATATTGCTTATTTGTTAGTGCAGGCAGGATTATTTTCAGTTACCAAGCTACTTCTGAGACTGTAAATAGTTGTAGTAGTTAAGATGGATTCTTTTCTGCTTAGTAATGAATTTAAAAAATAAAGAAATATCTCTTTTTCCAGGATCTTCAGTACAAGGATAAACTCTATTAATGTGCTTAGCATAATGAATGATAGGTTTTCTTGGCTTTATATCTGCCCTAACGCCTCCATTTCCATTAACAACAGCCACTCCCAAAGGGTTAAAAGTAGTTTCTTAAGTTTGCAACAAATATGATTAAAGGATTGAAAAGTAAGGCTTATGAGGGAGAACAAGGGATGATCTAGTGGCTTTCAAGAATTCAGAAAGTCATGGGAAGGATAATGTATGCCTCTCCATTTTCCAAAAGAAGAACTGTCAAGTAAGTGGTTTCTAATTATAGCTGCAATAGAATCAGATTTTATTTTAAAATATTACTTTTGTCCACCTATAGGAATAAAGGAAATCAGGTTTAAGAAAGAACACCATAGAAACAGTTTCTCCCATGTGGGAGCGAATGTTGGTGTGCATTGATAAAACAGTTCACACATCTTACCTCAAAAATACTGCACCTCTCCCAATATCCAGAACTTGTGATGATGCATGCTTTTTACAAGATGTAAAGGAGAAAAGCCAAGTAGGGCCAAGGAGGGAAGGTAAAGGTAGACTCATTTAAAAACTAAATTTGAGCAATCCTCTGCAGAGGGGTATCTTGATGCCTTGTTGTATAATCCTGTGACTTTCGCCCTTTATTTTTAATTTGATGGAGTCGTAGGTCATATACATCAACTCTTATTGCATAGAGGTCCAAAGAGATAAAGTGACTTAACATTTCTTGAGATTATAAAACTAGCTAATAACCAAACACAGCCCTGAACTCAGACCTCTTGTTAGCTTACTCCAAAACTCTTCTCCCTTTACCATGCAGACTACATTAATCATTCCAACTTCTAAGATAGATGTTATTTCCCTCTGCAGCAGGCAGAACAATGGCCCCCCAAAATGTCTATGTCCTAATCTCTGGAACCTATGAATATGTTTCATTGCATGGCAAAGAGGAATCAGGATTGCAGATGAACTGAATTTGCTAATCAGCTGACCTTAAAATAGGGAGACTATCCTGGGTTATCAGGGTGGGTCCAGTGGAATCACAGGAGCCTTGAAATATGGGAGAAGGAGGTAGAAGATTCGGCATCAGAGTGATGTAAGAAATCTTAACTGGCCATTGCTGGCTTTAACAATGGCATGGCACCAGTAGCAAAGGAATGTGGGCAACCTCTAGGATCCAGAAAAGGCAAGAAAATGGATTCTCCCTGAAAGCTCCTAGAAAGGAAGTGCCCTGCCAACACCTTGATATTAGCCCAGTGAGACCCATTTTAGACTTCTAATCTCAAGTACTGGAAGAGAATATATTTGTGTTAAGACACTGGATTTATGAAAATATGTTATAGCAACAATAAATAACCAATACACTTTCAAAAAAGTATTTTTAAAAAACCACATGATAACAAAACTCAATAATACATCTTACTATTTTTTTTCCCTAGTAGACCATTTTTTCTCCACATGTTTTTGGAGAACAGGTGACATTTGGTTACATGAGTAAATTCTTTAGTGGTGGTTTGTGAGATTTTGGTGCACTCATCATCTGAGCAGTAAACACTGATCCCAATTTGTAGCCTTTTATCCCTTACCCCTTCCCTCCCATTCCCCCCAAGTCCCCAAAGTCCATTATATCATTCTTATGCCTTTGCATCCTCATAGTTTAGCTCCCACTTATAAGTGAGAACATATGATATTTGGTTTTCCATTCCTGAGTTACTTCACTTAGAATAATAGTCTCCAATTCCGTTCAGGTTGCTGTGAATGCCATTAATTCATTACTTTTTATGGGTGAGTAGTATTCCATCTATTTATATACCACATTTTCTTTATCCACTCATGGATTAATTGGCACCTGATAGGCCATTTTAAGGACTTTACATCATATTTTTATTTTTTTTATTTATTTTTAGTTTTTGGAAACAGGGTCTGGCTCTATCGCCCAGGCTGGAATGCAGTGGCATGATTATGGCTCATTGCAACCTCTGCCTCAGCCTCCCAAGTAGTTGAGACTACAGGCGTGCGCCAGCACACCTGGCGTGTTTCCATATTGCCCAAGATGGTCTTGAACTCTTGAGCTCAAGCAATCCACCCATCCCAGCCTCCACAGTGGCTCATGCCTCTAATCAGCTGGGATTAGAGGCATGAGCCACTGTGCTTGGCCCATGCTACTATTTTTTCTTTTTCTTTTTTGCACTCAGAAAATGATTCAGTTCCAATGCACGTCCTGCTATTTTTAAAAAGTAGCTATTATTCCTTTGGGGTCTGATCTTTGCCAGGTTGTAGCAAATAACAACAAATATCCAAGGAGAAAACCTAGTATGTATCAAGAGCTATTCTAGATATTAGATATATTAACTCATTTAGCCCTTGTCAGAATGTTATGAGGTGGGCTCTATTATCATCCTAACTTTATGGAGAGGATGACTGAGGCACAGAGAAGTGGTGCAGCTTGCACAAGCTCACAAAGCTGAACAGTTCCAGAACTGGGATTGAACCCAGACAGTCTGGCTCTGGAGTCCGAACACTGTGATGCTCTTCTGCTTCTCTCAAATGGTAGCAGCCAAATGCACAGCATCTTTAGGGAGCATAGACAGAGATGATCTTGTTTTTCACCCAGAAGATAAACAAAATTGCTTATGGAAATATATTTTTTTCTAACTCATGATTTTCCTTTGAAATATTTTTAGCTTTTACCTGTAAGCTTCTCATACTGCTACTTAAACTTTTCTCTCTCACTAGCACGGAGACTGTTTTCATATGTAAATCACCAACAATTTCATAGTCTTGCAGATATTTATTATGCAAGAGCTGATCAACATGTCTGTGGTTTTCCAGCTCAGTTGTCTCTGTACGTTTGTGTGTCCTGCCCACTGTAGATCCCATGAACCCATCTGCCAGTCTACATGCAGTGAAGGGCAAGGAGGTGAAAATAAAATCTGCAGACTTAGTTCCTTGTTCATGACAGCTCTGACAAAAGAGGAGGTTTGTTTGTGGTTGTCTACCAGTGATTTCTTTCCCCATTTTATTTTTTAATGAAATGTAAGCTCTTTGTAGTCCTATGATTTTTATATTTAGACATTCTTTTAAGTCTCATTTCTAACAAAGGTTTATTAATTTGATTCATTCATGCTAAACCATACTCTCCAGTATCACAGACGATCAAGAATTGGCTTTAGTAATTTTTTTTTTTCCATTTCTAGACACAGAAAACCAAAACAAATAGTTAAAATCAGTTTGTTCTTCTTCAAGGTTTGCTTCCAGTTTTAAATATGCTTCCATTTATGCTATAGTCCAGGTATGGAAATAGATTAGTAGTGGCTGACGGATCAGCAGAGAATGTCCAAAGTATTTCTGAAAAGGACTTTGTGGAAAAATACGGACTCTGTGGAAAAGAGATTGGCAACCTCTTAGCAGATGTAGCTGTTCATTAGTAGACACAGATGTATGTTTTGGAGGTGAGCTGGGTATTGCAACTGCCACCACTTGCCATCCCTGCTGTAGCAAGTCAAGTTCTACTTCACCTTCAATCCCTACTGAGTGCCTGTGCAGAGGAACTCGGTATGGGTGGCACCATCTGTTTCAACACTACCATTTTTCTGAATCTTCAGAGTTTTCAAGAGCAAATAAAGGAAACCATATAAAACCACATAGAAGACATTATATGATTCTCTAAAATGTAGCCAAAATGAATTAGGATAAAATTAAATACAGAGAGTTTTGGGCTTCAAATAATATTTTACCAACTCAAAGTATTGTTAGATAATGCAGAAAGTGATCAGGAGCTGGTTTAACCTTTCTTTTCTTTTCTTTCTTTCTTTCTTTATTTTTTTCTTAAGATTGGGTTTCACGATGATGGCCAGGCTGGTCTTGAACTCCTGACATCAGGTGATCCACCCACCTCAGCCTCCCAAAGCGCTAGGATTACAGGCATGAGCCACCGCGCCCCGCAACCTTTCTTTTTAAAGATAACAGTAGCTGCTTGTGTTCTTTTTATTCATACAGCCGTCTATTAAGTGACTTTAAGCAATTTATTTAACTCTCATCCAAACCTGGGCAGTGGGTATTTTCAATTCCCAGTTTGCAGAAGAGAAACTGAGGCCAGTGAGGTTAAGTAACTTTCATTTGGGTTTGTGGAAAAGCAGGCAGGATGTCCATTGAGGACTGCCTGAAATGGGTCTCAGAGGCGTCTCCCAGGAAGGCCTCGGTGGAAGGTTGCCTTCCAGACAGGAAACGGACTGGATAGATGCCTTGTGAATGTCACCTTCAGCCCAGAGAGGAAATTTAACCCATCTTATATTATCCCCATTCAAAAGAGGAAGAGTCACCAAAATAGAAATGTTTGAAGTCACTGAGGGATTAGACAAAGCCAGATCTCTGAAACATCTACCTCCCAGGATTGCGTGAAGATGGAGCAACCAGGCTTTCTCAGTTCCTTTTATCTCTCTTTCTAGGTCAGTCCCTGCAGGGTTTCAATCCTATCAGTTACTCTTCTCTACATTGCCTATCAATTATTTGCTGTTTTGCTCTGGGGCTGTGATATTCAAAAGAAGATACAAGTCAAGTTGTGAGATTTTGCCTGAGCTTTCTGGGTACTTGCCTCAATTTTATGCTGAATTTCTGCTTCAGAGACCAGTTATACAATGGGTGGATAGCCTTTTGCATTAGAGGTCCTTGTAGGAAGTTTGGAAAGCTTGGTAATTAATAAGGGCTCATGAAATCAGACCTCTGCCAGGAACTTAAACTGAATGAAATATCAATCCAGAGACTACCAGATATTCTGCTGAGGCATTGTCTGTGTTTAAGTGTTTAAAAATTCATAGAAAAAAAAAATCACAAAAAAACTCCCCCCAAAACCCACAGCCTCAGCTTCAAATTGGTTCATGCAGTACGCCTTTGAAAACTCTGGTTTGGGTCACACAGGCCAGGAAGAAAAGAACAAGAAAAAGAAAGCATTTGGGTTATGTTTAATATGATTCACTCCAGCTTTCAGGATTAAAGTTAAATTAAAGTTACTGTGTCTGCCATTTTTGATAGTCAAGTGAGTGGAAAAGAAAAGTGCTTTCAGAACTCAGAGATTCAGATAATTGGATGGGAAAAACTGAATCTATGTGCCTAGAAGAGGCACCTGAGGCACCGATGATTAAACAAGTGACATAGATGGTTACTGATTTTTAAATACCTTTTAGTTATACTATAGTACCATTATTTTATAGACCTTTTTTTTTTTTTTTTTTTTTGAGATGGAGTCTCACTCTGTCACCCAGGCTGGAGTGCAGTGGTGTGATCTTGGCTCATTGCAACCTCCACCTCCTGGGTTCAAGTGATTCTCCTGCCTCAGCCTTCCAAGTAGTTGGGATTACAGGTGTGCACCACCACGCCTGGCTAGTTTTTGTATTTTTAGTAGTGACAGGGTTTCACCATGTTGGTCAGGCTGGTCTTGAACTCCTGACCTTGTGATCAGCCAGCCTCGGCCTCCCAAAGTGCTGGGATTACAGACATGAGCCACCATGCCTGGCCTACTTTATAGCCTCTAAGTTTGTTATTCCACCTAAAAACCAGATGATAATCTCTCCGGTTATAAGAGCAACTGTGAGATTATATTCCTTGTTGCAAGTCCCTGCTGAGGCTATAGAGATTTTTATGGCAAGACTACTATGTGTCTACCAAAACCCATTTTCTTACTTCCTGACAGACAGACTACATTTCCCAGCTTCCACTCTACTTAGTTGTGACCATGTAACTGAATTCTGGCCACTGGAATGTGAGTAGAAGTGATGTACAATACTTCTGAGCCAGTTCCCATTCTTCCCCGACCCCTCAACAAACCCAAAAGACTCTTGCAGTGTTCTTTATACTCTCTCTGATGTCCATTCCCTGGCTATTGCATCCAGAGAGGACCCTGAGACTCCACTCATTTTGAAGTCACAAGATGGAATGACCACATTGGACATTGTGTAAAGAGAGAAACTTTTATTGTGTTAAGCCGTGTTAGACCTTGGGATCTGTTATAGCAGCTAGCATTACTTACCCTAACTAATAAAAAAAAATGGCTTTTGCAATCAAGGTAAAAGATGGTGCTGTTTTTAGCAGGCCTAAATGCATAAAACTCTCATTTTTACAAGTTCAATCAAAATTGATACTCTTATTGCTATAGCATACAATAGCCAGAAAAACTAGCTGGTATCCAGTCAGCTTATCTTTGTGCTATTTTATTATGTTCAGCAACTGGTTTGTCTGATATTTAAGTTAAATTAACAGGTATTTAAATTCAAGAGACTATTTGGTAACATAAATAAATTTTCAAGTGCCTCACTTCTTACTTACGTTAGGCATATGAAAAATTTATTTTTTCACCTGTTTTCTTTTCTTTTTTTTTTTTGAGACGGAGTTTCACTCTTGTTACCCAGGCTGGAGTGCAATGGCGCGATCTCGGCTCACCGCAACCTCCGCCTCCTGGGTTCAAGCAATTCTCCTGCCTCAGCCTCCCGAGTAGCTGGGACTACAGGCACGTGCCACCATGCCCAGCTAATTTTTGTATTTTTAGTAGAGATGGGGTTTCACTGTGTTGACCAGGATGGTCTCG
>PVKV010010727.1:0-52313 GCA_004027835.1 Alouatta palliata | reverse complement strand
ACCTCGGCCTCCCAAAGTGCTGGGATTACAGGCGTGAGCCACCGCGCCCAACCTTCTTTTTTGTCTTTGAGATGAAATCTTGCTCTCTCGCCCAGGCTGGAGTACAGTGGTGTGATATCAGCTCACTGCAACCTCTGCCTGGTTCAAGCCATTCTCCTGCGTCAGCCTCTCGAGTAGCTGAGATTATAGGTGCTCACCATTGCACCTGGCTAAAGTTTGTATTTTTAGTTGAGACAGGATTTCACCATGTTGGGCAGGCTGGTCTCAAACTCCTGACCTCAGGTGATCTGCCCGCCTCAGCCTCTCAAAGTGTTGGGATGATAAGTGTGAGCTACTGTGCCCGGCATCTGGTTTCAACTATAGTAAAATTAATAGAATTTCCTATCTTTTTGAACCTTTAGTTTATGTGAAGGCAGTTACATATTCAAGTTAAAGTAATGATATATAATTCATCCTGTGTAGCTCAGTGATCCTTTCACAATTGTGTTTATTTATTTTTTGAGATGGAGTTTTGCTTTGTCACCCAGGCTGGAGTGCAATGGCACTATCTTGGCTCACTGCAAACTCCGTTTTGCAAGTTCAAGTAATCCTCCTGCCTCAACCTCCCAAGTAGCTGGGATTACAGGTGTGTGCCACCATAACTGGCTAATTTTTATATTTTTAGTAGAGATGGGGTTTCATCATGTTGGGCAGGCTGGTCTTGAACTCCCGACCTCACGTGATCTGCTCACCTTGACCTCCCAAAGTGCTAGGATTACAGGCATGAGCCACCATGCTCGGCCAATTTTATTTATGTACTTAGTTTTTTGTTTTCCAGAGAAATGTACAAGTAAGTCTAGAATCTTTTGAGGAAAAGATGATAGGTAATATGATACAAAATAGTGAATTTTAAAATTTTAATATTCATTATAAGATTAATCTGTGAAAAATAAGGTAACAAAGTAGCAACAGAATGAGTTTTTTGCTGTTGTTATTTTGCTTTGTCGCTCAGGCTGGAGTGCAGTGGTGTGATCTCAGCTCACTGTAACCTCCGCCTCCCAGATTCAAGCAATTCTCTGGCCTCAGCATCTCGAGTAGTTGGGATTACAGGCACGCGCCACCACACCCAGTGAATTTTTGTATTTTTGTAGAGGTGGGGTTTCTCCATGTTGGCCAGGCTGATCTCGAACTCCTGATCTCAGGTAATCCACCTGCCTCGGCATCCCAAAGTGCTAAGATTACAGGCTTGAGCCACTGCACCCGGCTCAGAATGAGAATTTCATGAATGAATATGGTTTCAAATCTTATGAGAAAGATGGAACTTTAAAAATAAACTTCAGTGGTAGAATTCAGATGCTTTTTGGAACATAAATTGGAAGCTACTTATTAAATAAGGGTAATTTGTTCTGGGTCCACACCATAAAATGGCTTCAACTGTTTTTAAAGTAGGTCATTTGAGTACTCTACAATGTCTGGTGTATGGTAACCTTCTTAAGCAAGTTCATATGAGAGTTAGAGTGTATCCCAAAAGCATCCTCGGGATTTCTGATCATATCAAAGCAAATGGAACTACATTATCAAGGAGCTCTAATGAGACATTTGTTTAATTGAAATGTTTTAAATTACCATGTAGTACAGCATGAAAAAATCATTATTTTCATTAGCCGAGCTATTTCTGTTAGCCCCAAACTAAAAGTTCCAATACTGAAGCATGAAAAATACATTGTAAAACCAGCAGGTCACAAGGAGGAATTTAAATAAAATAATTCATCTAAAAATACCAATAGTTTGCCTTAAACATTACACTTAGGCTTCAATAGCCTGTCACTGACTCTAGCAAGCCTGAGGAAATATCAGCCAGAAATAGGCCCCATCTATACAAATAAAAAATAAATAATTGTGGCATTACCATTTATTTATTTTGTCTTAATAGGCAATACAGCTCTTTTGTCAACACATGGGCAGAGTAGGTTGCTTTAGACACAGTCCACTTAAGAGTTTTCCTTTGACTTTTTTTTTTTTTTGAGACGGAGTCTAGCTCTTGTCATCCAGACTGGAGTGCAGTGGCGTGATCTTGGCTCACTACAACCTCTGCCCCCCAGGTTCAAGCCATTCTCCTGCCCCAAACTCCCGAGTAGCTGGGATTACAGGTGCCCACCACTACGCACAGCTAATTTTTTGCATTTTTAGTAGATACAGGGTTTCATCATGTTGGTCAGGCTGGTCTCAAACTCCTGACTTCAGGTGATCCTCCTGCCCTGGCTTCCCAAAGTGCTGGGATTACAGGCATGAGCCATGGCACCCGGCCCCTTTCGCTATTTTATTATGGAAGATAAATTTTCTTGAGATGGAGTCTCGCTCTGTCACTCAGGCTGGAGTGCAGTGGTATGATCTTGGGTCACTGCAACCTCCTCCTCCTGGACTTAAGCAATTCTCCTGCCTCCGCCTCCTGAGTAGCTGGAACTGCAGGCGTGCGCCACCATACCCGGTTAATTTTTCTATTTTTATTAGAGACAGAGTTTCGCCATGTTGGCCAGTCTGGTCTCGAACTCCTGACCTCAAGTGATCTACGCTTCTTGGCCTCCCAAAGTGTTACGATTACAGGTATGAGCCACAACACCTGGCTGTAAATTTGTTTTGACTTAAGAAGAACCCACCTATATTAAAGAGGAGAATATTCATATAGCATTTGCCTTGATCATCTTCCTATGGAAATTTCCCAGTTAAAATATGATCTATCTCAACAGGAACCACTTTTGTAACAAACACGCACAAAAATGTGGACTAAGAATTGTGCTCCTCACTCATCTGATCTTGTAGCATAAGTTAGATCAAGAAGGCCTCCTGGGAATGGGTAGGATATGAAAGAAGATACAGAACAGAGAGGGCCTGAATATCTCCTTGATAAGCAAACCTATCATCACTTAAGGGTACAGTTTCCATTAATAGATTAGCTCAAACTTAAGAAGAAAAAGAATAAGGTTCAACTTGGATGACTGTGAAGTGATTATACACACACACACACACACACACACACACACACACACATATATATATATATATATATATATATTTTTTTTTTTTTTTTTTTTTTTTGAGACAGAGTCCTGCTCTGTCACCCAGGCTGTAGTGCAATGGTGCTATCGGCTCACTGCACCCTCCACCTCCCTGGTTGAAGCAATTCTCTTTCCTCAGGCTCCCGAGTAGCTAGGACTACAGACGTGCACTACCATGCCTGGCTAATTTTTGTATTTTTAGTAGAGACACATTTTCACCACGTTGCCCAGGCTAGTCTTGAACTCCCGTCCTCAAGTCATCCACCTGCCTCGGCCTCCCAAAGTGCTGAGATTACAGGCATGAGCCACCATGCCCAGCCTAAGATGAATATTTAAAATGTTGGCGACTACTAGCAATAGAAAATATCTTTGCTTTTTGAATGATAAGGAGGTTCAAATTATTTGCTTTTGTTCTGTGCAAAGAAATAATTATAATGAGAAAATTTCCTTTTTCATGGGTTAGGTATACGGAGGCAGTAAATCTGAAGATACCTTTATTTTTCTGTGATTTTTGGGTGTCATATAAATTTTGCTCATCTCTTGTGATTCATGATTAAATGGATTAGATGCCATTATGCTAATAATCATTACTGATAATGAAGTTCAAGAGTTTCTCCAGTTTCATGCAAGGAGTAGTTATGGACAAGGAGAATTGGACCCCGGAAATTTGTTTCATTAGTTTTCTTACACCTCTGATTTATTTTGTACAATATATATATAATATTAAGGGTTTTCTTTTAGGGAAACTGGGAGAACTCCTCCCAGAGACAAAGCATTCCTGTATTAATAGATTATGTAAACTCTTTTTTTCTGATGTGTCATAAACTAGAAAGTTGAATATTTCAGCTTTTTTTTTTTTTTTTTAAAGGAAACTTGAATGTTTTGGTTGTTAGTGCTTTGAGTCTCGTCGTTATTTGGAGATTTATTTTCCCATCCCTGATCCAGTCTGATGTTCTTTGTCTGCAATTAAATCTCTATTGCTTTAATCATTTTGGATTGTACCAACGCCTTCTCAGTAATAAAAGAAACGGGGAGTCAGGCTTGGCATGCGACAAGTCTCTTCAGCGGCAGTAAGGCATTACATATGAGTTGTCTACCCACAAAAGGGTCCACTGTCAGATTAAATCAATGAGCTGCATGTTTTAGTCATTAAGGTAATAGCAATACGTGGATTATTTGCCCAAGTCTTAATCATTTCTGTTTTTACCAACCAGCTCATCAAATGCTTTCTTTTAAACAAATCTTCCTGTTTCGTAGCAGAGAATAGCTTCTATGTGGGGCAGAAATAAAGGCTTCAGAGTCCTAAAACGCTAAACAGTTCCAGGGGTTGGTAAAATTTATAGCTATGCCTTTGTCCTTCAACACAGGAATTTGGAGGGACTGGCCATGGTCACCATTAGCAAATGGAACCAGCATGAGTTCCAATTTGCAAAGAGTTGAAGTAGAACAGGGGAATTTTAGGTCTCAGCAGCTGAGGTGAGAATGAATTATTTTGTGGACCATGGGCAGCACTGAGACTGAGTGAGTTGAAAGAGATACTGCTGACTAGGCCCGCAGGGGATCCGATGGCTTTGCTTCCACTGGAAATTGCTTTGTACAAACTTTCAACTCACAGGCTGGTATCTGCATGGCAAATGCTGGCAAGAGGACTTGCTGTTCTCAGCAGAGTCCATGGAGAGTAGACAGATTAAGGCGCAACTTCTACAGCTGATTTTTCTGCTAAAGCCATGCTTCAGAAAAGGAGAGAAGAGCTTTAGCACCATTCGCATTTCTTCTTAGTTAGACTATACCCAAGTGAAACCTAGAGCATAGGTTCAAAAAGAGAAAAATCCAGTTTACTACTTATATTGCTGGGGTAATGGCAAGCACATGGCTTAACTGATTTTTTTACCGAACTTGCTAAATTAAAACAATCATTTTATGAGCTCTGTGATCGCATTGTCCACAGCATTTGTTCATAGGTCAAACGTAGCCCTTCCTATGTGTGTTATAGTGAATTACACCATTTAGCTATGAGCTTCTGGAGATTAGTTGCAGTACCATATGAATCTGTGTGTTCTCAGGTCTTTATACAGAGTTGATGCTCCATAAAAGATCGTAGAACATAATTGACAGTGTAGGGATCAACAGAGAGTTTCTCTTTCCTTTTTCGGAGTTGTGATGTGGTGGGACAGCAAAGGATATAGGGGTGGGTTTAGAAATATAACATTATAAATGAGAAGGGCTCTCAGAGATCACGTACTTCAACACCTTCGTTTTACAGATGAAGAAAGTGAGCACCAGAGAGTTTAATGACTTTTCAAGGTCACTTGCTTGGTGGCAGAGCCAAGATGGAGATGACATTGGAAGTAGCATTTGTCAGAGGCTGCTATAGACTGGATGTTGTGCTTGACCTGTGCTGTCTGATTCATCCAGTCTTCTATCCTTTTTTTTTTTTTTTGAGACCAAGTCTTGTTTTGTCACCCAGGCTGGAGTGCAGTGGCTCAATCTGGGCTCACTGCAATCTCTGCCTTCTGGGTTCAAGTGATTATCCTGTTACAGCCTCCCAAGTAGCTGGGATTACAGGCACCCGCCACCACACCCGACTAATTTTTGTATTTTTAGTAGAGACAAGCTTTCACCGTCTTTAGGCTGGTCTCGAACTCCTTGACTTCAAATGATCTATCTGCCTCAGCCTCCCAAAGTGCTGGGATTACAAGAGTGAGCCACTGTGCCCAGCCTCTTCTATTCTTTTTTACTGATTTATCCGTTTTCCATGTATTTGGAAAAGGACTAACATTATTTTGAAACTAAATTATTTAGAAAAAATGTTAAAGTAAATATTGTATTTTAATATTTGCTTTGTCTTTGCTTTTAGTATCGATCTAATATTGTGTACAGGCGAGAAAAACAGAAGACAATCTGGGAGCTCTGTGTGGAGTGTATTTCCCATACAGGCAGCCTACAGATGATTCTTGCTGTGAGTTGAGACAGATATTTTACCATAATTTTGCTCCTAGTTCTAACATTGGTTAGACACAGATACCTAAAAATGTGGGGGGAAAAGGGTTAGACAGACGAACCCATGCTTTTGATGAAAAGGAGTCAGATTTTTCCAAAGACTGAATTCACTGTGAATCTGTTCGAAACCACCTCAGAGATTTCCTGGGTATAGAAGGTGTTGTCAAGTGAATTTACTGTCAATAGAGGGCGCCAAAGGATGGAAAAGTAATTATTGATGACTGGTTCATTTCTCCAGCTCAATTCACTAGTACATATATATGTATGTGTACACATATATATTTGTGTGTGCTAGCGAATTGAGCTGGAGAAATGTCATGTATATTTCTCTAGCCATATATATTTCTCTAGCCATATATATGTATACCTTTGAAAAGTCGTCTTTCCATTTTTTGTTTTGTTTTGTTTTGTTTTGAGATGGGAATCTCGCTCAGTCGCCCAGGCTGGGGTGCAGTGGCGCGATCTCTGCAACGTCGGCCTCCTGGGTTCAAGCAATTCTCCTGTCTCAGCCTCCCGAGTAGCTGGGATCACAGGCGTGACCAGCTAATTTTTATATTTTTAGTAAAGATGGGGTTTCACCATGTTGCCCAGGTTAGTCTTGAACTCCTGACCTCAAGTGATCCGCCCGCCTCTGCCTTCTACAGTGCTGGGATTGCAGGCATAAGCCACCACACCTGGCTATCTTTCCATCTTGAAAAGAGAGAATCAGTGCCTTTGTCCACATGTGTAATGTCATTTCTGCCCATCCAGGCAAAGCCAAGCTGAACAGAGCACAGCCTGAAGCTGGGCTTTGGTGTATGGGTGGTCTCTGAAGTTGAGAAAAAGTTCCTACTCCTGCTTTTTTTTTTTTTTTTTTTTTTTTTTAAACCAGGGGATATGGTCCATATTTCTCCAGATAGGACTCTGTCCAACAGCTTTATGTGCACTAGTTCTTTAATTTTTAGCAAATCTCATTCCAGTTCCTGCCATATGGCAGGCGCTTTGTTAGTTTCTGAGGAAACCAGGTACCAAAGCAGACCCATCTGCATACACCCTACAGACTAGTGGGCAACAGAGATGTTCACCAAACAGTAACACAGGCATACCATCCAAAATTACCTTGACAGAGTGGTGTTTGAGTTGAAATCTGAAAACTCAATAGGTGCTAACTAGGCAAAGTAGGGAGAGTTGAGGAAAGATATTCCAATCACAGAGAACAACAGGGTCCACACATCTGAGTCAGGAGGGAACATGGGCACTCCAGGAGTGGAAAGCCAGAATGACTAGAGCCTGGGAAATGAGAGTGAGGGGTTGAGGCTGGACAGGGAGGCAGAGTCATGTCATACAGGGGCTTAAGGCCATGGCACGGAGTTTGGATTTTGTTGTCTGTGCCAGGCAAAGTTCCTGATATGTGGTGATAGGGATAGATTGAAGTTTTTAAAAAAGAGTTCTCTAGCCATTTTGTGGAGAATGGATTAGAAGAGGGCAAGATCATGAGGAGGCTGCTGCAGCCGTTCAGATGCAAGAGTGGGAGAAGGTGGTGGCTTGGATCACAATGGCGATCATGGAAATGGAGAGGCATGAATAAAAAGGGACATAAAATCGGCTTAACTTCGTTGTGAATCAGTCACAGTGGTGAGGGAGGGAGTGGATGATCTCTAGGTTTCTGGCCTGCAAAGTGCACATAGGTTAGAGTTTTCAAGCTTGGAAAATTCAGCTGGTGGTGTGTAGGAAGTGTTGTCATTTGGTGTGAGGTGCAAATCAGAAATGTAAACGGTTGATAGTAGTTCATTTGGCAACCTGAGTTCTGGCTGTTGGTCTTTGCATCAAATCTCTAAATTTCTGTCATTAAGAGAAAGTTTCAAGCAGAGCTAGGAATAAGCAACAGTATTATAACGTGATATTTAAATATGTAGCCAATACCAATGTGTACATATGTATATGCATAGAAAAATTCTGGAATATAATTAAAGAATTAACTGTCATGTTTGAGAAGTGAGGGAGTTCCAATTTGAAGTCCAGATGTTACTGTGCTGTTTGAAAAAATTTAAAGTAAGCCTTAATTGGTCTTCTAATTAGCAAAACTCATAAAATCACTGTCATTTCAAATAAAAAGCTTTCAGTTGAGAAATTTGAAGCCTTTGTGGAGCCCCAATAATCTCTCGCCTCCATTAAATTTCTCTACAGGAATTTAGAGAGCCTTTCCATTTTGGGACCTTCTAGCCCCAGAGAGCATAGATTTTTCTCACTGCAGCTCATTAGAGATGCTCAGAAAATCAACTTGAGGACAAGCTACAGAAGCCCTCCCAGCACCCTTTGATCTTTTCAGTAGCAAATGTGTCATTTGTAGCATTATGGTCCAGTTCTTATGTGAGGCTAAAATAGAGCCACTCCAAGATGCTTTTGAGACTCCCTGAACTCCTACTAACTACCAGCCTTTCTCCCAACTGATGTATCAGTTCTGCCATATCCCCCAGGACATCATTTCCACTTGCTTGGTAAATAATTAGCCTGGCTGCCTTTGGCTACAGCAAGGATTATAAATATTTTAAGCACTGCAAGTGATTGAAACTGTTTCTATTTTATTTTGTCTGTTCCTTCGATGGTTTGGGTAAAAACTTAACTCTAAGTAGGAAACATCTTTGGGAAGAACAATGTTCTAGGTACGAAAGGGTAAGGTGTGGTATAGGCTGCTATGGTCATTAGGAACTCAGAAACATGCTATAATAAGCCAGTGGTTTGAACCTGTTCAGTTTTAGCTCAACTAGTCAATCTTTCTCACATGAGAAAGATAAAAGACCCTGTTTCCTAAGAACGTTTCTATGCTTACAGGATTAAAAAAAAAAAAAAAATAGACCCCTGCCTCCAAGGGATCACAACTCCTCACCAGCAAGGGAACAAAGCTGGGTGGAGAATGAGTCTGATGAGTTGACAGAAACAGTCTTCAGAAGGTGGGTAATAACAAACTTCTCTGAGCTAAAAGAACATGTTCTAACCCAATGAAAAGAAACTAAGAACCTTGAAAAAAGGTTTGATGAAATGCTAAAGGGGATAAACAGCTTAGAGAGGAATGCAAGTGAATTGATGGAGCTGAAAAACACAACACGAGAACTTCACGAAGCATACACAGGTTTCAACAGTTAAATTGACCAAGCAGAAGAAAGGATATCAGAGGTCGAAGATCAACTCAATGAAATAAAAGGAGAAGGCAAGATTAGAGAAAAAATGGTAAAAAGAAATGAACAAAGTCTCCAAGAATTATGGGACTATGTGAAAACACCTAATCTACGTTTGATAGGTGTACCTGAATGTGACGGAGAGAATGAATCCAAGCTGGAAAATACTCTTCAGGGTATTATCCAGGAAAACGTCCCCAACCCAGCAAGACAGGCCAATATTCGAGTCCAGGAAATACAGAGAACACCATAAAGATATTCCTCAAGAAGAACAACCCCAAGGCACATAATCGTCAGATTCACCAGGGTTGAAACGAAGGAGAAAATGCTAAGGGCAGCCAGAGAGAAAAGTCGGGTTACCCACAAAGGGAAGCCTATCAGACTCACAGCAGATCTCTCAGCAGAAACCCTACAAGCCAGAAGAGAGTGGGGGCCAATATTCAACATCCTTAAAGAAAAGAACTTTCAGCCCAGAATTTCATATCTAGTCAAACTAAGCTTCATAAGCGAAGGAGAAATAAAATCCTTTACGAACAAGCAATTACTCAGAGATTTCATCACCACCAGGCCTGCTTTATAAGAGCTCCTGAAAGAAGCGCTAAACATAGAAAGGAACAACCAGTACCAGCCACTCCAAAAACGTACCAATGGTAAAGACCATCAACACAATTAAGAAAATGTGTCAATTAATGGTTAAAACAACCAGCTAGCATCAAAATGGCAGGATCAAATTCACACATAACAATATTAACCTTAGATGTAAATGGGCTAAATGTCCCAATCAAAAAACACAGACTGGCAAATTGGATAAAAAGTCAAAATCCATCAGTGTGCTGTATCCAGGAAACCCACCTCATGTGCAAGGACACACATACACTCAAAATAAAGGGATGGAGGAAGATTTACCAAGCAAATGGAGAGGAAAAAAAAAAAAAAAAAAAAAAAGCACAGTTGCAATCCTAGTCTCTGATAAAACAGACTTTAAACCAAAAAAGATCAAAAGAGACAAAGAAGGGCATTACATAATGGTAAAGGGATCAATGCATCAAGAAGAGCTAATGATCTTAAATGTATATGCAGCCAATACAGGAGCACCCAGATACATAAAGCAAGTTCTTTCTTTTTTCCTTCTTTTTTTTTTTTTTTGTTACTGCTAATCAAATAAAGCAAGTTCTTAATGACCTACAAAGAGACTTAGACTCCCACACAATAAAAATGGGAGACTTTAACACTTCACTGTCAACATTAGACAGATCAACAAGACAGAAAATTAACAAGGATATCCAGGACTTGAACTGAGCTCTGGACCAAGTAAACCTAATAGACATTTACAGAACTCTCCATCCCAAGTCCGCAGAATATACACTCTTCTCAGCACCACATCACACCTGTTCTAAAATTGACCACTTAATTGGAAGTAAATCACTCTGCAGCAAATGCAAAAGAACAGAAATCATAACAAACAGTCTCTCAGACCACAGTGCAATCAAATCAGAACTCAGGATTAAGAAACTAATTCAGAACTGCACAACTTCATGGAAACTGAACAACTGGTTCTTGAATGTTGACTGGATAAACAATGAAATGAAGGCAGAAATAAAGATGTTCTTGGAAACCAATGAGAACAAAGATACAACGTACCAGAATCTCTGGGACACATTTAAAGCAGTGTTGACAGGAAAATTGATAGCAATAAATGTCCACATGAGAGGCAATGAAAGATCTAAAATTGACACCCTATCATCCAAATTGAAAGAGCTAGAGGAGCAAGATCAAAAAAATTCAAAACTTATAAAAGACAAGAAATAACTCAGATCAGAGCAGAACTGAAGGAGATAGAAACACAAAAAAATCCTTCAAAAAATCGATAAATCCAGGATCTGGTTTTTTGAAAAGATCAACAAGGTAGACCAGTACCCAGATTAATAAAAAAGAAAACAGAGAAGAATCAAATAGATGCAATAAAAAATGATAAAGGGGATATCACCACTGATCCCACAGAAATACAAACTACCATCAGAGAGTACTACAAACAACTCTATGCACAAAAACCAATAAACCTGGAAGAAATGGATACATTCCTGGACACTTGCACCCTCCCAAGCCTAAACCAGGAAGAAGTTGAAACCCTGAATAGACCAATAACAAGGGCTGAAGTTGAGGCAGCAATTAATAGCCTACCAACCAAAAAAAGCCCAGGTCCAGATGCGTTCACAGCTGAATTCTACCAGGCATACAAAGAGGAACTGGTACCATTCCTTCTGAAACTATTCCAAACAATGCAAAAAGAGGGAATCCTTCCCAAATCATTTTATGAGACCAACATCATCCTGATACCAAAACCTGGCAGAGACTCAACAAAAAAAGAAAACTTCAGGCCATAACCATGAGGAACATAGATGCAAAAATCTTCAATAAAATACTGGCAAACCGATTGCAACAGCACATCAAAAGGCTTATCCACCATGATCAAGTAGGCTTCATCCTGGGGATGCAAGGCTGGTTCAACATATGCAAGTCTATAAACGTAATTCACCACATAAACAGAACCAAAGACAAAACCCACATGATTATCTCAATAGATGCAGAGAAGGCCTTCGACAAAATTCAACAGCCTTCATGCTAAAAACTCTCAATAAACTAGGTATTGATGGAATGTATCTCAAAATAGTAAAAGCTATTTATGACAAGCCCACAGCCAATATCATACTGAATGTGCAAAAACTGGAAGCATTCCCTCTGAAATCTGGCACTAGACAAGGATCCCCTCTCTCACCACTCCTATTCAATATAGTATTGGAAGTTCTAGCCAGAGCAATCAGGAATGAAAAAGAAATAAAGCATATTCAATTAGGAAAGCAGGAAGTCAAATTGTCTCTGTTTGCAGACGACATGACTATATATTTAGAAGACCCCATTGTCTCAGCCCCAAATCTCCTGAAACTGATAAGCAACTTCAGCAAAGTCTCAGGATACAAAATCAATGTGCAGAAATCACAAGCATTCCTATACACCAATAACAGACTTAAAGAGAGCCAAATCAAGAACCAACTGCCATTCACAATTGCTACAAAGAGAATAAAATACCTAGGAATACAGCTAACAAGGGATGTAAAGGACCTCTTCAAGGAGAACTACAAACCACTGCTCAAGGAAATAAGAGAGGACACAAACAGATGGAAAAACATTCCATGCTCACGGTTAGGAAGAATCAATATCATGAAAATGGCCATACTGCCCGAAGTAATTTATAGATTGAATGCTATACCCATCAAGCTACCTATGACCCTCTTCACAAAACTGGAAAAAAAAAAAAAAAAAAAACACCTTAAACTTCATATGGAACCAAAAGAGAGCCTGCTAAGAATTAGAGAATTTATATTTACTAATTTTTGCTTAGAATTATCCGCTAATACAATTCTAAGCAATAGGAACAAAGCTGGAGGCATCACACTACCGCACTTCAAAGTATACTGCAAGGCTACAGTAATCAAAACAGGATGGTACTGGTACCAAAACAGAGATATAGACCAATGGAACAGAACAGAGCCTCAGAGGCAATGCCACACATCTGCAACCAACTGATCTTTGACAAACCTCACAAAAAAACAAGCAATGGGGAAAGGATTCCCTGTTTAATAAATGGTGTTGGGAAAACTGGCTAGCCATATGCAGAAAGCAGAAACTGGACCCCTTCCTGACACCTTACACTAAAATTAACTCCAGATAGGTTAAAGACCTAAACAGAAGACCTAACACCATAAAAACCTAGAAGTAAACCTAGGCAGTACCATTCAGGACAGAGGCATAGGCAAGGACTTCATGACTAAAACACCAAAAGCATTGGCAACAAAAGCCAAACTAGACAAAGGGGATCTAATTAAACTCCAGAGCTTCTGTACAGCAAAAGAAACAATCATTAGAGTGAAACGGCAACCAACAGAATGGGAAAAAATTTTTGCAGTCTACCCATCTGACAAAGGGCTGATATCCAGAATCTACAAAGATCTAAAACAGATTTACAAGAAACAAACAAACAAACCCATTCAAAAGTGGGTGAAGGATGAGCAGACACTTTTTAAAAGAAGACATATATGAAGCCAACAAACATGAAAAAATGCTCATCATCACTGGTCATTAGAGAAATGCAAATCAAAACCACATTGAGATATCATCTCATGCCAGTTAGAATGGTGATTATTAAAAAATCTGGAGACAGCAGATGCTGGAGAGGATGTGGAGAAATAGGAACACTTTTACACTGTTGGTGGGAGTGTAAATTAGTTCAACCCTTGTGGAAGACAGTGTGGCAATTCCTCAAGGACCTAGAAATAGCAATTCCATTTGACCCAGCAATCTCATTACTAGGTATATTTATCCAAAGGATTATAAATCGTTCTATTATAAAGACACATGCACACGTATGTTCACTACAGCACTGTTACAATAGCAAAGACCTGGAACCAACCCAAATGCCCATCGATGATAGACTGGACAGGGAAAATGTGGCACATACATTCCATGGAATATTATGCATCCATCAAAAAATGATGAGTTTGTGTCCTTTGTAGGGATATGGATGAATCTGGAAACCATAATTCTCAGCAAACTGACACAAGAACAGAAAATCAAACACCACATGTTCTCACTCATAGGTGGGTGTTTGACAATGAGAACACATGGACACAGGGAGGTAAGCATCACACACTGGGGTCTGTTGTGGGGGAATAGGGGAGCGACAGCAGGGAGTAGGAAGGTTGAGGGGGGAAAACATGGAGAGAAATGCCAATGAGAACACATGGACACAGGGAGGTAAGCATCACACACTGGGGTCTGTTGTGGGGGAATAGGGGAGCGACAGCAGGGAGTAGGAAGGTTGAGGGGGGAAAACATGGAGAGAAATGCCAGCTATAGGCGATGGGGGGATGGAGGCAGCAAACCACATTGCCATGTAGGTACCTATGCAACAATCCTGCATGTTCTGCATATGTACCCCAGAACCTAAAGTGCAATTATATATATATATTATACATATAAAAAATATATATTATATATAAATATATATAATATACATATATAAATATATATATAATTATATATATATATATATTTAAGATTCATGACGTAAAAAAAAAATAGACCCTATTTTTTAGAGCAGTTTTGGGTTCATGGCAAAACAGAATGGAAAGTTCTTGCATGCCCTCTGCCCCTACCCATGTATAGCTTCCCCCACGGTTAACATCCTGCACTGTAGAGGTACATTTGTTACCATCAATCAACCTGCATTGACATATAGCCATCACCCAAAGTTCATAATTTCCATTAACTTTCACTCTTGGTGTTGTACATTTTATGGATTTTCAAATGTATAATGATATGTTTCCATCATTGTATTATCACATAGAATAGTTTTACTGCCCTAAAAATTCTCCATGCCCCTCCTATTCATCTCTCTCTCCCCCTACTTCCTGGAAACAACTGTTATTTTTACTGTCTTTATAGTTTTGCCTTTTCCAGAATGTTATATAGTTGGAATCCTTGTAGAAATTTAAAAATAATTACTCTCACAGTAACATATAAGAACATAAAATTTCCCATTTATATAATCGCTTCTAGTCTTTACAGTGAATTCTTTGTGATTACTAAGGAAATTCAATGTCCTACCTAGACCATGTCCGTATCTTACCAGAAGCTCATGGACAACTTTGTGAGAGCCACCGCCCCATGCAAGGCAGGCAGGGAAGTGGGGGCAGAGAAGACACTAGTGTGTTGGATAGGGGATCTATCAAGGGACCTGCAGAGTATTTGTTCTCAGCTGTTTCAATGTGATTTGTGATGAAAATAGTAACATGTGCCTATTGATCCCAAAAGTAACATACTACAATGATATACAAAGTAAGTACTTTCATGCTTTTATCCCTGTTAACAGTTAATGTGTATCTTTCCGCAGAAATGACCACTGTTAACAGCTAATGTGTATCCTTCCACAGAAATGACCACTGTTAACAGTTAATGTGTATACTTCCATACTACAGATGGGTTCATACACACTTATTTTGCAACATACTCATTTTGTTGAAAAATATATCCTAGTCTGCTTTCTGTGTCAATTCCTAAAAATCTCATCTTTTTAAAGATAAATACAAATTTATTTAATCTTCTATTGATGGTAACTTGGATTATTTTCAAATATTTGCTGTGAAGCACCAGCAATAAAGATTCTCATGCCTCTTTGCATGTTTGATTATTTCCTTGAGATAAATTCCTAGAAGTTAAATTTTCAGATTAAAAGATAAGCATGTTTAATTTTTTTTGTGTGTGTGTTTAAAATTTTTATACATGTTGCCAAATTATACTCTTACTAAAAATATATGGGAATACACTTTTCTACATCCAAGTCAAGAGAAAGATGAACCTTTCATCTTTGCCAACTTTTTAGGTAAAAAAAAGGCTTTAGTTTTAACTTTTTTATTCAGATATTAATGACGTTTAATTTTTATTTCAGTGCTGGGTTATATGAGTATATTTAGTTTGTGAAAACTTAGTGAGCTACATATTTGTGATATGCATATTTTATTGGGATAAGTATTATATATTGGCCTTTGCACAGGGAAGAAGGGGATTTCTTTCTTTTTTGAGAAAGGATTTTACTATGCCACTCAGGCTGGAGTGCAGTGGCACAATCCTAGCTCACTGCAGTCTCAACCTCTCAGGCTCAAGCAATCCTCCCACCTCACCCTCCTCAGTAGCTGGGTCCACAGGCATGCACCACCATGTCCAGTCAATTTTTAAATTTTTGGTGGAAACAGACTCTCCCTATGTTGCCCAGGCTGGTCTTGAACTCCTGAGCTCAAGCAATATTCCTGCTTCAGCCTCCCAAAGTGCTGGGGTTACAGGTGTGAACCACTGCACCCAGCCAAGATTTCTTTTATATCTGTGTGGGAAGTAAAAAAGTTCCTTTTCAAAGTTTCCTTTCTTGTTAAAGAATAAGTTTGCTAATAATTTTGTTAAGCCCCAAGATGCCTGTGCTGGACGTGCTCACAGGCATGTCCCAGCTCTCCATTGGTTTTACCTGTTTAGAAAAGTTTTAAATTATTAGTCAATCAGGTTTTAGTTTAGATTGTGAGGTCTGGCTCCAGCCAATGGAGATTAGACAGAGCACGAAGAACAACCCCAAATGCATAAGGAATAAATATGTCTGTTTTCCTTTGTTAAGTGTACTCTCGTGGCACGATGGCTAGTGAGAGTACCCTTCCTGCAGTCCAGGAAGTAAAAATTGCATTGCTGAAAGATCCTTTGTCTCAGTGCTAATTTTTCTTTGTGGCACTGGGCATGTGTTTCCAACAATCTGTTAGCTGCTTAGGGTTGCAAATAACAGAGAAGCCTAGGTCAAATATGCGTAGATATGTTCGTTTTGTCTCATATAGCATGAATTCTCTAACTAGGGTGTACAGGGTTGATGAATTCTGCAGATTCGTGCATCCTCAGTCATCCTCAGTGCTTTGGCTTAGCTCCCCTCACGCGTGCTGCAGCAACTCCATGCCTCACATGGAAATGCCACCATATCCAGTGGGAGGAGAGAGACCATTAGTTTCTACCTATCTTTATCCTGTATCCAAGTAAAATTTTTTTCTGATACTTCCCTCCTCTTCCTAAGGCTTGCTCTCACATCTCATTAGTCAAAATTCTATCATATGTCCATACTTCCATTAGTCAATGGCAAGAGGAATGAGAACACCATGACTGATCCAAACGGATAAAGATTCACCCTCTGTGGCTGCAGCAAGGCCCGCCTCCCCTGCCATCCTTGGCTGGGTGAAGGAAATCAGCAGTGTTTGCTGGAGGTGGAGTACATATAGGAAAGCAACGGGAGGTCTAATGGGAGAGGCAGAGGGGAGAGGATTGGGACAGACCTGGGTTGCCAGTTCAGATGGACTTGAAGGGAGCTAGCACAGACTGAGAGAGCTGTTGGAAAGCCACTTCATAGTCCGCAGAAGGTTGGTGAAACCCAGGATTCATTGAGGCCCCTCTCAGTGTCAGATAATGTGCTTGGTGTTTATGGATACAGCGAAGACGAAAGCAGACTTTATGGACAATGCAACGAGCATCTTAACTCGATGACATTATGAGTCCATTGCATTGGGAGGCATAAAAATGATATTAATGGTGGCTAATAGGCCAGGCATAGTGGGTCACACCAGTAATCCCAGCACTTTAAGAAGTCGAGGCGGGCAGATCACAAGGTCAGGAGTTTAAGACCAGCCTGGCCAACAAGGTGAAACCCCATCTCTACTAAAAATACAAAAATTAGCCGCTGTGGTGGCATGCACTTATAATCCCAGCTACTCGGGAGCCTGAGGTAGGAGAATTTCTTAAACCCGGGAGGTAGAGGTTGCAGTGAGCTGAGATCCCACCACTGTGCTCCAGCCTGGGCGGCAGAGTGAGACTCCATCTCGAGAAAAAAAATAGTGGCTAATAGTTACTGAGAGTTTCCTACAGGTGAGCATTGTTTTAAGTACTTTATTAACTCATTTGGCGCTCACAGTAACTTTAGGAATTAGACATTATCACAGAATTATCTGTGATAAAACAGAATTATCACTCCTGTTTTAAAGGTGAGTGGACTGAATCAGAGAGAAGTATAATCATATGTCCTAGAGCAAAGGGCCAGTAAATAGGGGAGCTAGGAATTGAGTCCAGGCAGCGGGACTTTTGAGTTCGTGTTCCTAAGTGATCTATTGTGTTGCTCATGAAACCCACACATTAGCAGCTAGAATATTAGTAACATGAACAGTGGTCTCGAGTGGAAGCAGTAAGAATAGAAAAGGGAGTAGCTGTGATTATGCTCCTATCTGACAATTACTGAGTGCTCACCATCTGACGGCAAATGTGTTAAATGCTATTTATATATATAATCTCACTTAATTCTCACAAGTCTGTAAAATAAGCACCCTATTCCACCTGTGAGGAAACTGTGGCTTAGGGATGTTAAGTCATTTACCAAAGGTCAAAACTGTATTTAAATCTGGGTCTTTAAGACCCGGAAGACTATGGAATTGGTTAATTCCACTATATTGGCCTGAAAGTTATTTTCCAAACAGAAGACAAGGAATTCTGAAAAGGAACACTAAAGGACATAAAGATGTCCTAATGTTCCTTTTTTATTGAAGAACTTCAAGAAAACCAAATTTTAAATGTTCTATTGCACTCTGGCTGGTCTGACTGTCCTTCATATAGGCCATGGTACACTGCTCAGACATGATACTTTCTTTTTTTTTTTTTGAGATGAAGTCTCACTCTGTTGCCCAGGCTGGAGTGGAGTGGTATGACCTTGGCTCACTGCAACCTCTGCTTCCTGGGTTCAAGTGATTCTTATGCCTCAGCCTCCCGAGTAGCTAGGATTACAGGCACCCACCACCACGCCCGGTTAATTTTTATATTTTTAGTAGAGATGAGGTTTCAACATGTTGGCCAGGCTGGTCTCCAACTCCTGACCTCAGGTGATCTGCCTGCTTCAGCCTCCCAAGGTGTTGGGATTACAGGCGTGAGCCACCACACCCGGCCAGATATGATACTTTAGGATATCTCAAAGTGTTTCTTCCCAAGTAACCTAAACCCAGAATTTAGAAACGCTTTTCCAAACATTTTTTCCATTAAAAAAGTTATGTATGTTAGTTAACATTTTATCATGCATTTATAGTCTTTCTGCAATACATTTGTATATATAATAGGCATCTTGTATTTACTCATTTTTCTTTAGATGAATGCAAATCAGTTTCAATTTGTATAACCAACCAGCCATTCCATTGCTGACTCTTCTCACAAACCAAGAGCTTCACCTCACCCCACGCCCATTCAACTGTGGTATCCTAGCAGGAGGGAGGCTTGCTACCCTGCAGAGTTAGGGAGCAAAAATTACCTTGAGCAAGCCTGTCCAACCTGCAGCCTGGAGGCCACATGTGGCCCAGGATGGCTTCGAATGCTGCCCAATACAACACAAATTTGCAAACTTTCTGAACACATCATGAGAATGTTTCTTTGCAATTTTTTCAGCTCACCAGCTATCATTAATATTAGTGTATTTTATGTGTGGCCCAAGACAATCTTGTTCTTCCAGTGTGACCTAGGAAAGCTAAAAATTTGGACACCCATGACCTAGAGGGTTTTTTTTGTTTCTTTTTCGCTTTCCAGGGAGATTCCCTCAAGCCCTCCTCCAGATGTTGATGTGGTACTTGTGGCATTGGAGTCTTAGCTTTTCAAATCTTTTCTTTACTAGAATCACTGGGTGGAGCAAAGGACATTCTTACAAGGTATTATGGTTTCTTTCTCTTCTCAGCTGAACTGAATCCAGACAATATCATCAGTGACCAAAGTCACTGCCATCTGTCAACTGTGGGAGGCCCGAACAAGTGATCTCCCTCTGCTCCCAGTGAACAGGTAACTTACATCTCAAAAACCAACACATCCCACCTGGAACTTACTGGCAGACTCAAAAGAGAATCCGAAAATGAAATCAGCCACAGAGATGGAACACACTGCTTTTTCTTAGAGCTGGTATCTCCTGGGTTCAGGCTTGTGGCATATGGGTTGAACAAGTCAATAAAGTTTTCCAATGGTATAAGCCAACTGAACATACTTTTCTAAAGCACAATCTTCTACCAAAAATGGAAAGGAAAAAAAAAAGCCCAAACCCACCCAAACCAGCTCACTTCTCTGGTATGCCATATAAAACACTAATAAAATTGCCTGCCGTGAAGATATTTGAATTTAAATTGTTGTCAGGTCTAAGTAGGGTTAGCTGCTTGAGAGATAATCAGCATTCTAACAAAGTGCAAACACTATATACAAAGGACTAACACTATAATTAGTAAACACAGGTGGAACAACTTCTCGCTTCCTCTTCCTCAGATATATAAGAATGACAGGATGGAAAAAAAAATAGAAAAACATGTAAGGAAATAACTTTATAAATAGTCAGAATACAGTATAGTTTTGCATCAGAATGACAAAAATAAATGCACACCTCTTTAAATATTATTTTATTTTGCAATATTTTATATACATGTAAGTATATATGTATATAAAGTTTTATTCATCACTTGTTAGGATTTACATAGCATTTTCTCTCATATGCACTTCAAATAACAATATACAATTCATTTGAAACATAAACCATTAGTTCTGTTATAACAATATTAAAGAAAGAGTGAACAATTTAGGTGGGTCAGGGAAATGGGAAGTCCATATTTAAAGAGTTCAACCTCTGGGGAGGTTGAACAGGTAGAGATTTTAGAGAGAATATTTGTCTTGCACTCCACCAGGGACTTATATACATACATTTTTCTCTGGAGTTTTGAGCATCAAATGTACGGAGTTTAAGTAGGAGAAAATTCACAAGCCTCGACATCAGACAGCCCTGGATTTAACTCCGGGCTCTGCTACTTACTAGCTGTATGACTTGAGGCAAGTTACTTAAACTCACTGAACTTCAGTTTCTTCATCTATAAAATGAGAGTTGTTAACACCATCTTGGCAAGCTATTGTCAGGATCAAATAAGATAACAGTATTCAAGCACACAGAGCATAAGGCATGCTTCACCACTGCATGCGATGGCTCATGCCCATAATCCCAGCACTTTGGGATGCCAAGTTGGGTGGATCACTTGAGGTCAGGAGTTTGAGACCAGCCTGGCCAACATGGTAAAATCTTATCTCTACTAAAAATACAAAAAAAATTAGCCAGGCGTGGTGGCACATTCCTGTAATTCCAGCCACTTGGGAGGCTGAGGCAGGAGAAGCACTTGAACCTGGGAGGTGGAGACTGCAGTGAGCTAAGATTGTGCCACTGCACTCCAGCCTGGGCTATAGAGCAACACTTCATCTCAAAAAAACAAACAAACAAACAAAAAGCAAAACAACAACAAAAAAGGAATGCTTCATCAACGCTGTTTCATTTCCTCTTGCTTGTCTGTATGTGTAGGAATCAGTGTCATTCAGGTTACCAAATAGGTTTCTGATACACAAGACAGCCGTTAGCATACTGAAATCTGGTCTTCTACTTTGCACTCTTTTTTCTCTTCCTTTTTATTTTTCATCATAATAATAGTACGATTACATGGCCCTCATGGAAGATCTGATTCACTTTTAATATTCCTTTTCCCTAACACAAGACTAATACGGTATTCACTTCTGGTAAAGACACATTTTCTTAATTGTTAAAAGAAATTTATAATTCAACCACACAAAGCTTAATTTTTCTACCTTAGTGAGAGCATGCGAAGGATAAAAGAACACGGGAGGCTTGCTTTGAGGTTATTTAGTGTCAGTTAGGAATTGTGCTTATTTGTTTCTAAATCTATATCCTGATCTATCCCAAAATGATTGAGATTCATACAGATTCTAACTCTGCTTCCAAATTACTAATTGTGTTGGTCTGGATTGGGATAATTCACTCCTACCTCATTGCTTCAATATTGTGCCATCATGGACTCCTGAGTGTACGAGTTTGTCAATGTCCAGATGAGTCTACTTGTTTTATATCTTTTATAGTGCTAGCTACACATTGGGGCATCCAGGAAGCAGTTGGTAAATTCTGAATGAGCAAATGATGAATGAATACTTTTAGAAGAATATTTCTTCAGTTTTTGAAACTTATGCTATCCTTTTTTTTTTTCTTTTGAGACAGAGTCGTGCTCTGTCGCCCAAGGTGGAGTGCAGTGGCATGATCTTGGCCCACTGCAACCTCTGCTTCCCAGGTTCAAGGGATTCTCCTGCTTCAGCCTCCCCAGTAGCTGGGATTACAGACAGGCATGTACCACCACACCCAGCTAACTTTTGTACTTTTAGTAGAAATGGGATTTTATTCGGGGTGTGATGGCTCATGCCTGTAATCCTAGCACTTTGGGAGGCCAAGGTGGGCAGATTGCCTGAGCGCAGGAGTTCGAGACCAGCCTGGACAACATGGTGAAACTGTCTCTACTAAAAATGCAAAAATTAGCTGGTGTGTTGGCAGGTTTCTGTAATCCCAGCTACTGGGGAGGCTGAGGCAGGAGGATTCTTGAACCCAGGAAGCAGAGGTCGCAGTGAGCTGAGATCGTGCCACTGCACTCCAGCCTGGGCAACAGAGCAAGACTCTGTCTCAAAATAAATAAAATAAAATAAAATAAAATAAAATAAGAAACAGGGTTTCACCATGGTGGCCAGGCTGGTCTCAAACTCCTGACCTCAAGTGATCCACCTGCCTCAGCCTCCCAAAATGCTGGGATTCCAGATGTGAGCCACCATGCCCAGCTGAAAATCATGCTATCTTTTGATCAACAGCTCCCACCCCCACAATGTGATACTCTTCTAAAGGGTCCCATCTAATGAGGATGAATTGTATTCTCCACCAGTTAAACCTTTCTAGTCTTCCCCACCCTAATTACACACCAAAAAGATATTATCGGACATGGTCTCTCCCACTCGAAGTTCTGCTGTTTACTCCGTTTCCAAGAGTATCTGCACCATTTTAGACCAGAGGCCCCAGAAAGGCAGGGACATTCCTATTTAAACATCTGCCACGCACAGACATATTAGGTACCAAATAAGTGCTTTTGATAATGACACAAAGTGACAGCTTTGGGAAAGCTTTACGGCCCTACCATCATTGATTACATTCAGCCATTCAAAACTGGATTTAAATCCAGACCTCCCAAGAAGAGTCCCCATAGCTTAGTCTGAGATGGAATGCATGGCATTCTTCAACCTCTCTGCCTTAAATATCTGTCCAGATTATGCCCTTTCATGTGTTCTTGAAGCAAAAAAGAAAATCATATCCTCTCCTAAAACTTTTCCTGACTCAGGCATTTAATAGTATTAATGAAGACTGAATGGCTGGAGTTTAATTATTTTAATGCTTCCAGCTCAAACTGTAGAAGTCTAGGAACCAAATGTTTGGCCCATCGTAGCTAAAAGCCTGCCTATACTTTCCTTGTTCACGACTGTAAAATAAAAAACAAGGAAAGTGGCTTGTAATTGTATAGCCACCAAACACATGGTTTTTCCCTTTCCTTTGGGATGAAAATGCCTTCCTGTAGAAACTAAGGTTATGCTCCTACTTGTGAAGCCCAAGGAGGGACACTTTGATGTGAAAGAGGATCCTGGCCAAGGAACGGATGCAGAAACCAGTGTGGGAATAGGAGGAGCCTCCAGAAACAGGAAAAGGCATTGTCCCAGGGAGGGGTTATTTCATCCCACTCTGTCGTCATTCGGGCTGTCTGGTTTATTTCCTCCCCCAGGTTGGTGCGAGTTGGAAGGACAGTCCTTTGTTAATGAGGTCAAGAACAAGACCGACCATTTTGTGAGGTGGTTAGGGCTGAACTTTCAGATTTCAGATTTTATAAAAAGTGACAGAAAAAAAAAATTAATCTGGGCTTCATCTAAGCAACACCAAGGCAACTGGTTAGGAAGTGAGAAGTCCGATCAGTTGATGTGGCTAAGCAACATCAAACACCTTGGTTTTTCCAAGGAAATATTTCAACTGAAACCCTGCCTGCAGCCAGGTTCCCTAAATAAGACTTGCTAAAATATAAAAGATGTTTTTTTAAGAGTTTCATGTCACAAATGAATAGCTGCCGGTCATAGCACTGATAAACACAAAGCAATCTGTAGACCTGGGAAGATCCCTGGGCTTGTTTTCTGGGACAGCATCAGCAATGCTCCCGTGTGGGTTCCGTCTTTCTTGGGGGCTTTCTCAGCACACACTGGTGTGTGCCTGCAGCTCCTGGGGGAATACTGATGCAGAATCTCCAGCCAAACCTCTGTCAGCTGGGAGCAGTATGGGAAAGAGCGGCCAAGGCTGGTTCCATCTGGCACGGGCTCGAGGCCTCTGGCTACATTATTTTCACTTTACTTAGCACTGAGTGCTTCAGGGCACTTGAGAACACTTTGTCTTTATTAGTTTTCACAACAGTCCATGCTGTAGGACATCTTTAATATTAGATTTCCCACTCTAGCATTCAAGAAGCTGATGATCAGAAGGCTTAATGGACTTGTCCATCATCACCTAGAAAATGAGTATTCGAGCCAGGATTAGACTGCATAAATATGGGTCTCTGGTGGCTGTGTAGTCCACAGATAGAGCATTGCCATTTTCTCTCAGAACCTAAGGGAATAATTTTCTCATCTCGTAGGACCCACCTCTCCTCCCAGGCCCAGTGAAGGCCCTGCCAATCTTACCTAAGGACATGAACTTGGTCTGAACTGCTGGGGGCACTCTCTTAACTGAGGTTGGGCTCAGTTCAGCTCTTCATTCTATGTCACACAAAGACCCATGAGGGTTTAAGATGAGCTGGATTTTTTTTCTAATCTGTAATATTAGTACATAAAAACAAAACCTCAGGGAGCATAAACTGCATAAGCCAAAGTTAATCTTATAAAGCAATTCAATTTGATATGGCAAACTATGAGTCACCTTCCATGTGCAAGACCCGAGGACGAATCAAATCAGTCCTGACGCTCCAGGAGTTCAGAGCCTTCTGAGGTAGACAAATGCACACACACTCATTTGTACTACAGGGCTGACTGCATAATTGCTACACAAGAAGTAGAAACTAAATTTTAGATGGGCCCAGAAGAGGAAGGAGACATTGATTCTGACCAGGGATGTCTGGAAGGTTTCTCTGAGGAGACGGGAGGGGCCCTTGACAAGTCAGACTTGCAAAAGCAGAAACAGAGGTTCCGAGCAGTGTGATTTGCCCAAGCTCAAAATGCGTTTCTTCATCCATCATACCAAACAGCTTCAGCACCATTATCTGAATGTTGCCAGGGAGACATGGTGTATTGTGAAATTCAGATGATTTTTATTCTCAGCTCTGTTTTGCTAAAAAATTCCAGGAATAAGGCAGTGGCAGAGTGACCCATTTTTCTCATTTTGCATAAATTTATATTTAAATTCTCACTATTGGGGACTTTCATAATAATGGATTTATCCAGAGCCTTGCAGCAGTGTTAAAGAAGGGCGTTCATTCAGAGGAAATTTTTCAAAAAGATCAACCACGCATTGAAATCCATTTATGTTTTCTATGTTTCTAACTGGCGTTTCTTGAAATGTTTGCTAATTGCTAAATTATTTTAGCCAAGATTAAGTCCCCTGGTTTTTCTACTTATTTGAGTTAGCACCAAGTGAATAGATAAGGCGAAATCTATTTCCTCCATGGAAATAGATTAAGAGGTTATAAACATAGGATTAGAGTTAACTATAGTATTAAGCCGGAGAAACTGGTCATAATACATGACAATGAGTTTTTTTCCATGTTCAAAAATAGTACTTGTCGAAGCACCCAGGCATTATGCTGAGAGATGCTTCATGAATACTTTCTATTAATATCTCCCCTTTAAAAGTAGTTTTCTGAGAAATGTCTAATACAAAAAATTTGTTCTGCTTAGACAGATATAAGTGTTCTTTGTTTTAAGATATCTACTTGTGTGGAAATTTCTGCTTAAAACTAGTACTTTGAGGCTGGGGGCAGTGGTTCATGCCTGTAATCCCAGCACTTTGGGATGCTGAGGCGGGCAGATCACTTGAGGTCAGGAGTTTGAGACCAGTCTGGCCAACATGGTGAAAACCCCATCTCTACTAAAAATACAAAAAATCAGCTAGGTGTGGTGATGTGCACCTGTGGTCCCAGCTACTTGGGAGGCTGAGGCGGAAGAATCGCTTGAACCCTAGAAGCAGAGGTTGCAGTGAGCCAAGATTGCACCACTGCAATCCAGCCTGGGCGACAGAGTGAGACTCCGTCTCAAAAAACAAAACAAAACAAAAACCCAAAAAACAAAAACACCAGGACTTTGAGATAAGATATTCGGTACATGTGAATCTGACGGAAAGACTATATATTTAACTTTGTCCAAAAGCTTAAGTTACCTGATTATACATAGTATTTTGTACAACGTTTTTCAGCTGAGATCTATACAACCCTAAGGTTAATGAATTCAGGCCGGGCTCTGTGCTCATGCCTATAATCCCAGCACTTTGGGAGGCCGAGGTGGGAGGATCACTTGAGCCCAGGAGTTTGAGATAAGCTTGGGCAACATAATAGGACCCTGTCTCAAAAAATTTTAAATAAATAAATAAGTTAATGAATCCAGTCGTTTGATGAATCATTATTGAATACATATGACACACAAGGCATTGTACGACATGCTGGTGCTTGCTTTAAAGAAGCCTACAGTTTTATAGGGTTTAGACAAACACTAAACATACAAACAACACTCACTGAATGTGATGAAAACCCTATTTTCTTGAATAGAAATCACACAGGTTATAAAATACACGATTTTAAAAAATCACTTAGAAAAACTGTGGCTAATTAAACTATAACATAATATTGATTATAAGACTCATCCTAACTTCAGAGATGTTAAAATGTAAAAAAAAAAAAAAGTGTATATCAGAATCAGTGAAATGCAGTACTCTCAAGGAAAAACAGAGAAGGCTGCATTAGACTATCACGGGGAGATCTTTAAATAGGGACGGCCTCCACGCTGAGATGCATTTTAGCTCGTACCTGAAGAATAACAAGTTGGTCCTGCTTCAGCCCAGGAGGAATGTTCCAGGCAGCAGGAAGAGCCTCAGGACAGAGGCATGTTTGGGGTGCCTAAATTATACTTCACAGGTTTCCTAGCCATTGTCCTGGGGCTTCCTCCAAACCACCACTGTTTTATTATAGAATTCTAAACCACTGAGGCATCTCCCTTTCCACATGGTCCCCTGCAGCTGTTGTAACTTTCCTGCTGTTGTTGTGTGTTCTGCTTTCAGGCAGCCCACCGGCCCATCTCCTCTCAAGACTGCCGCTCTGGGGACCACCTTTCTGCTCTGCATTGCCACCACTCTAGCCTGTGGCCTGCTCCTGGTTGAAGAAGCCATCCTCTCAATCAAAATGAATACCACTCTGAAAATCTTGGGTGGTCCGACCTGATATTTTCGCATAGTGGCCACAGATATTTTAGGCCCCCAAGAGGTAGTCTTACTCTTTCAATTTTACTGGCACCGCTGTTTGAGGAACTTGGAATAATTTCCCCAGGGGCTGGTCTGGAGGTACCATTGAATAACATCACAATGTTTTTCTTCCTCCCTACTAAGGGCCAGCTGATGTCTCAAGACCAGACATAAAGCTTTTGGTGCTCAACTCACTCAGAATGAGAGCCCTGCTTTCCCTCAGCACTCCTGCCCTTCGAGGGTGGGGCCAAACGTTTTCTTCCTTTGTTACTGGACACTTTTGATCTTGGTTTTCGATATTTGTCATTCCCAGGAGAATTAGTATCCTGTGTGTTGGTAAATTGTAAGACCACTGTGGATTTGGGGTTAAGTTTCATTTCCCCATCCCTCCCTTCAAAAGAAGACAGAAAGAGAGAGAACACCCAAACCCTGCATCACCGCTCACTCACCTGTCCACAGCCTATGGAACAGCCATTGGGGCAGCTGTCATGAGCTGTTCGCACAGCTTTTCTGAGAGATTGGCAGTCTCCATGAAGAAGTGCTTATGACTCCCTGCTATGATTTGAATGTGTCCTCCAAAGTTTATGTGTTGGAAACTTAATACTCAATACAACAGTGTTGACAAGTGGGGCCTATAAGAGGTGATTAGATCACAAGCCTCTGCCCTCACGAATGGATTAATGTTAGTGGAGAGCGGGACTGTTATACAAGCAAGTTTAGCCCCCTTCCTGTTGAGCGCTGTCTCTCTCTTTCTCTCTGAAAAAGAGTGGGAGTTATTAGATGCTTTTTTTCAAAAAGAACTCTTTATACTATCTCCACCATTTCTTTACATCCTATTCTAACCCCTCACATTCCATTCCTCCCTAATCCACTTTGCTATGGTTTTCATTTTCACCAAGATTTATAGTGACACCAGCTAGTCAAACACAATGGCTAACATTCTTTGTGATTTCATCTTACTGACCAATTGGCATGTGCTTAACCACTCTTCTACTGTTAAAACAACCTTGGCTTCCCTGATACCATGTTCTTCGAATTTTTTTCCCCATGTCATTGGCTTTCGTTTCACTCCTTTTGGGTTTTCTTTCTTTGTTCAACTCCTAAATTTTTGAGTATTCTATGGGCTTGATTTTTTTCTCTGTTTGTTTTCTGTCTTTATCCTCATTCTAGGGAATCTCATTTCTTCTCTTTATAAACTACCAGAATTACGATAATTTCCAAATTTATTTCACTGGCCCCACCAATATCCAAACTTATATATCCAACCTCCTCCTTGATATGAAATTTGATAATTAATAATCATTTGAAACCAGAATACTTGATTCCCCTAGCAAATCTGTTCTTGTCTTTATCATTTCAGTAAATGACATATCTTAGTTGTTCAAACTAAAAACCTAGAAGTCATTCTTGATTCCTTCTTTTCTGTCACCCCTGTGTCCATCCATCAGCAAGTCTAGTCAGTTCACCCTCCAAAATTCATCTCAAATCTGTTTATTTCTTTATTCTTTACCTTTACCCTTTTAGTCCAAATCACTGGCTGCAGTAACTATCTGACTGGCATCCATGCTTCCATGTTTGCTCGCTATAACCCATCCTCTACACAGCATTCACGGTGATTTTTTTTTTTTTTAATGTAACTCAGGACATGTCTATTCTCTGTCATTTAAGTTAAACAAAATTCAGCTTCCTCACTTCATTTGATTTGGTCTCATCACACAAGCTTTATCCATTTAAGATTTTGTTTATTTGTTATCAGGTGTAAAGATAGATCCTTTTATTCTTCAAAGGCAGATACATTTACCTTTTCAAATAGATCCCTTTACTTTTAGCTAAACTCCAATTTTGCTGGCAAAAGAACATCGCTTTTCCTGTTTAGGAACTGGTTGTGGGCAGATATAGAGGACTGATAGGATGACCAGACATGTAGTAGAGAACCCCAGTGTTATTGCACAAATGCCAGCCTTCCTCACGTTCATGGCTGAGCCTAGTTAAAACTATAGGGGAATTAAAGTTTTCTTCAGTGCACCAGTGATTTGGGGGGCGGTTATTATTGGGGGGAGTGTCATATTACTATCATCTGTGTCTCCTGCACTTATTTTGCAGAGTTTATAGTGCTTTCTTCTAGGCTTCCATAAAAATTTGTTCTCATAATTTCTATGTATGAAATGTGAACCCAAAGGTATCTGAGACAGGTCTCAATCAATTTAGAAAGTTTTTTTGTGCCAAGGTTAAGGACACACCCATGACACAGCCTTAGGGGGTCCTGAAAACATGTGCCCAAGGTAGTTAGAATACAGCTTGCTTTTATACATTTTCGGGAGACATAATACATCAATCAATAAATGTAAGATTTATAGGAGTTCAATCTGGAAAGACAGGACAACTTAAAGAGGGGACTTCCAAGTCGTAGGTAGATTTAAAAATTTTCTGATTGGCAATTGGTTGAAAGAGTTATTATCAGTAGAAAACAATGTCTGGGTTGTGATAAGGGGTTGTGGAGTCCAAGATTTAGTATGCAGTTGAAATCTCCACATACCAAGTTAGAGAATAGATGGCAAATGTTTCTTATCAGACTTAGGGTTTGTGTTGATGTTAAATGCTGGTCAGCTTTTCCTGAATTCCAAAAGGGAGGAGGGCATAATAAGGCATGTCCAATCTGCCATTATGGCCTGAACTGGTCTTTCAGGCTAAGGTTGGAGTGTCCTGGCCAAGAGGGAGGCCATATAATTTTATTTTTGGTTTACAGAAATGATCCGTAAAAACGTATTAAAAATAACGAAACAAGCATTTTGCATTTGTCTTTAAAAGATAGCCATGCCTTGTGGCTCACACCTGTAATTCCAACATTTAGGGAGGCCAAGTTGGGAGGAACACTTGAGGACAGGAGTTCAAGACCATCCTGGGCAACATGGCAAGATCTCATCTCCAGAAAAACCAAAAATAAAAAAAAAATTAGCCAGGCATGGCAGCACATGCCTGTAGTCCTACCTCCTTGGGAGGCTGATGTGGGAAGATCTCTTGAGCCTAGGAGTTCAAGGTTACAATGAGCTATGATGGCACCGTTGCACTCTAGCCTGAATCACAGACAAGAAAGAGATAACAAAAGAAAGAAAGAATGAACAAAAGAAAGAAGGGAGGGAGAAAGGAAAGAAGGAAGGAAGGAAGGAAGGAAGGAAGGAAGGAAGGAAGGAAGGAAGGAAGGAAGGAAGGAAGGACGGAAGGAAGGGCAGGCCATATTTCATCTGACAAAGACTCGTTTATTGACCAAATGTAGTCAGGCTCCTCTAAGCCCTCCTTTTCACTAGCCTTTATCTTTGACCCCATCTTTGGCTTGCCATGTCTAGTTTTAGCAAAGGATACTGCTTAGCCAGTTTATAGAGAATCCCATCACCTTTGATATCTAATCAGGTTCTCCTCCCTACCCTTGATGTCCAATCAAATAATTCCTCTCTCCTAATGTCCTTGATACCTAACCAAGGCCCTCTTAGTATTTTTTTTTTTTTTTGAGATGGAGTCTTGCTCCATTGTCCAGGCTGGAGTGCAGTGGCACGATCTTGGCTCACTGTAACCTCCACCTCCCAGTTTCAAGAACTTCTCCTGTCTCAGCCTCCCGAGTAGCTGGGATTATAGGTGCCTGCCACCACGTAGTAGAGCCACCACGGCTCTACTAATTTTTGTATTTTTAGTAGAGACAAAGTTTCACCTTGTTGGTCAGGCTGGTCTTGAACTCCTGAACTCAGGCGATCCACCTGCCTCAGCCCCCAAAGTGCTGGGATTACAGATGTGAGCCACCATGCCTGGCCCCCTCTTCGTATGTTTCTATCTAATGACTCCCTCATCATGCCCCTTGGGTATATATTCTACTTATCCTTGTTGTATTTATTTATTTTTGAGGTAGGGTCTCAGTCTGTCACCTAGGCTGATATCCCTATTGTACTTAGAATTGAGTTCAATCTCTCTCCTCTATTGCAGTAGTCTTGAGTGAAATTCCTTGCCATTTTTAACAAGTGTCCAGTGCAAAATTTTTCTTCAGTGTATTGGTTCTAAGCACCTCTTTTTCACTTTTAAATTATCATTAATTCTCCCCTGATCCCCCACAGTGTAAATCTTCTCTTCTCACTATGTTCCGACATGTTAATTATTTAAGCAAGTTTGTTAGTAGTTTTAAAATCATGACATCTATCTATTCTTTGACCTCTGCTCTTTAGAGCTGCTTCACAGTTGTAATTCTAATATTTCTTTCACATTGCAATTTGGGGATTCTTTTTGCCTTTCTCTTACGTAAGATTCCCCTAGTTAGTTCCCCTGTCTTCCTCTTTTTAATTTTTTTAAACGAATTTTTGGGGTACATGTGACATTTTGTTATCAAATCAGGGTATTTAGGATGCCCATCACCTAAGTACAATGCATCGTTAGCTATAGTACCCCACTCTGCTGTCAGACATGGAATTTATCTCTGCTATCTAACTGCATGTTTGTACCCTTTAATCTACTTCTCTTCATTCTTTCTCCTTCCCTCAACCACCCTTCCCAGTCTCCATTATCCCTTTTCACTCTCTACCTCCATGTGATCAAATTTTTTAGCTTCCACATGTAACAAAGAACATACAATATTTATCTTTTTGTGCAAGGCTTATTTTACTTAATATAATGACCATTCGTGTTGCTGCAAATGATACGATTTCATATTTTTATGACCAAATTGTATTCCATTCTGTATATTTGCCACATTTTCTTTACCTGTTTATCCGTTGGTGGATATTTAGGTTTGTTTCATATGTTTGCTACTGTGAATAGTGCTGCCCCGAAAATGCAAGTGCTTTGCATCCCTTTGAACTATTGGTTTCATTTGGGTAGATAGCAGTGGAGCTGCTGGACTGAATTCTGTTTTTAGTTTTTTGAGAAATCTCCATACTGTTTTTCATAGTGGCTGCACCAGTTTACATTCCCAGCAACAGAGTACACAACGTTCCCTTTTCTCCACATCCTCGCCCACATCCATTATTTTTTGTCTCTCTTTCTCTCTATAAATACATAATTGCACTTTGGGTTCTGGAGTACATGTGAAGAACATGCAGGACTGTTGCATAGGTACATGCATGGCAGTGTGATTTGCTGCCTCCATCCCCATCACCTATATCTGGCATTTCTCCCCATGTTATCCCTCCCCAACTCCCTACCCCCTGCTGTTCCTCCCCTAGTTCCCTCCAACAGACCCCAGTGTGTGATGCTCTGCTCCCTGTGTCCATGTGTTCTCATTGTTTAACACCTGCCTATGAGTGAGAACATTTGGTGTTTGATTTTCTGTTCTTGTGTCAGTTTGCTGAGAATGATGGTTTCCAGGTTCATCCATGTCCCTACAAAGGACACGAACTCACCGTTTTTGATGGCTGCATAGTATTCCATGGTGTATATGTGCCACATTTTCCTTGTCTAGTCTATCATCGATGGGCATTTGGGTTGGTTCCAGGTGTTTGCTATTGTAAACAGTGCCACAGTGAACATTCGTGTGCATGTGTCTTTATAATAGAATGATTTATAATCCTTTGGATATATACTCAGTAATGGGATTGCTGGGTCAGATGGAATTTCTATTTCTAGGTCTTTGAGGAATCACCACACTGTCTTCCACAATGGTTGAACTAATTTACACTCCCACCAACAGTGTGAAAATGTTCCTATTTCTCCACATCCTCTCCAACATCTGTTGTCTCCATATTTTTTAATGATCGCCATTCTAACTGGCGTGAAATGGTATCTCAATGTAGTTTTGATTTGCCTTTCTCTAATGGCATTTTTTCGTATGTTTCTTGGCCTCAGTATATGTCTTCTTTTGAAAAGTGTCTGTTCATACCCTTTGCCCACTTTTGAATTGGTTTGTTTGTTTTTTTCTTGTAAATCTGTTTTAGTTGTTTGTAGATTCTGGATATTAGCCCTTTGTCAGATAGGTAGACTGCAAACATTTTTTCCTATTCTGTTGGCTGCCATTTCACTCTAATGATTGTTTCTTTTGCTGTACAGAAGCTCTGGAGTTTAATTAGATCCCATATGCCTATTTTGGCTTTTGTTGCCATTGCTTTTGGTGTTTTGGTCATGAAGTCCTTGCCTATGCCTATGTCCTGCATGATTTTGCCTAGGTTTTCTTCTAGGGTTTTTATGGTATTAGGTCTTCTGTTTAAGTCTTTAATCCATCTGGAGTTAATATTAGTGTAAGGTGTCAGGAAGGGGTCCAGTTTGTGCTTTCTGCACATGGCTAGCCAGTTTTCCCAATATCATTTATTATACAGGGAATCCTTTCCCCATTGCTTGTTTTTGTCAGGTTTGCCAAAGATCAGATGGTTGTAGATGTGCGGCATTGCCTGTGAGGCCTCTGTTCTTTCCATTGGTCTATACCTCTGCTTGGTACCAGTACCATGCTGTTTTGATTATTGTCGCCCTGTAGTATAGTTTGAAGTCAGGTAGTGTGATGCCTCCAGCTTTGTTCTTTTTGTTTAGAATTGACTTGGCTATGCGGGCTCTCTTTTAGTTTCCATATAAAGTTTAAGATGGTTTTTTCCATTTCTGTCAAGAGGGTCATAGGTAGCTTGATGGGGATAGTGTTGAATCTATAAATCACTTTGGGCAGTATGGCCATTTTCACAATATTGATTCTTCCTAACCATGAACATGGAATGTTTTTCCATCTGTTTGTGTTCTCTCTTATTTCCTTGAGCAGTGGTTTGTAGTTCTCCTTGAAGAGAACATCCTTTGTTAGTTGTATTCCTAGGTATTTTATTCTCTTTGTAGCAACTGTGAATGGCAGTTCGTTCTTGATTTGGCTTTCTTTAAGTCTGTTATTGGTGTATAGGAATGTTTGTGATTTTTGCACATTGATTTTGTATCCTGAGACTTTGCAGAAGTTGCTTATCAGTTGTAGGAGATTTGGGGCTGAGACAATGGGGTCTTCTAAATATACCATCATGTCGTCTGCAAATAGAGACAATTTGACTTCCTCCTTTCCTAATTGAATATGCTTTATTTCTTTTTTATTCCTGATTGCTCTGGCTAGAACTTCCAATACTATATTGAATAGGAGTGGTGAGAGAGGGCATCCTTGTCTAGTGCCAGATTTCAAAGGGAATGCTTCCAGTTTTTGCACATTCAGTATGATATTGGCTGTGGGCTTGTCATAAATAGCTTTTATTATTTTGAGATACATTCCATCAATACCTAGTTTATTGAGAGTTTTTGGCATAGAAGGCTGTTGAATTTTGTCGAAGGCCTTCTCTGCATCTATTGAGATTATCATGTGGTTTTTGTCTTTGGTTCTGTTTATGTGGTGGATTACGTCTATAGACTTGCATATGTTGAACCAGCCTTGCATCCCCAGGATGAAGCTTACTTGATCGTGATGGATAAGCTTTTTGATGTGCTGTTGCAATCGGTTTACCAGTATTTTATTGAAAATTTTTGCATCTATGTTCCTCATGGATATGGCCTGAAGTTTTCTTTTTTTGTTGAGTCTCTGCCAGGTTTTGGTATCAGGATGATGTTGGTCTCATAAAATGATTTGGGAAGGATTCCCTCTTTTTGCATTGTTTGGAATAGTTTCAGAAGGAATGGTACCAGTTCCTCTTTGTATGCCTGGTAGAATTCAGCTGTGAACCCATCTGGACTTGGGCTTTTTTTGGTTAGTAGGCTATTAATTGCTGCCTCAAATTCAGCCCTTGTTATTGGTCTATTCAGGGTTTCAACTTCTTCCTGGTTTAGGCTTGGGAGGGTGCAAGTGTTCAGGAATGTATCCATTTCTTCCAGGTTTATTGTTTTTTGTGTATAGAGTTGTTTGTAGTACTCTCTGATGGTAGTTTGTATTTTTGTGGAATCAGTGGTGATATTCCCTTTATCGTTTTTTATTGCATCTGTTCGATTCTTCTCTGTTTTCTTTTTTATTAATCTGGCTAGCTGTCTGTCTGTTTTGTTGATCTTTTCAAAAAACAGCTCCTGGATTTATTTATTTTTTGAATAGTTTTTTGTGTTTCTATCTCCTTCAGTTCTGCTCTGATCTTAGTTATTTCTTGTCTTCTGCTAGCTTTTGATTTTTTTTTTTGATCTTGCTCCTCTAGCTCTTTCAATTTGGATGATAGGGTGTTGATTTTAGATCTTTCCTTGCTTCTCATGTGGGCATTTATTGCTATCAGTTTTCCTCTAGACACTGCTTTGCATGTGTCCCAAAGATTCTGGTATGTTGTATCTTTGTTCTCATTGGTTTCCAAGAACATCTTTATTTTTGTCTTCATTTCATTGTTTATCCAGTCAACATTCAAGAGCCAGTTGTTCAGTTTCCATGAAGTTGTAGAGTTCTGAGTTGGTTTCTTAATCCTGAGTTCTGATTTGATTGCATTGTGGTCTGAGAGACTGTTATGATTTCCGTTCTTTTGCATTTCCCGAGCAGTGATTTACTTCCAATTATGTGGTCAGTTTTAGAGTAGGTGTGATATGGTGCTGAGAAGAATGTATACTCTGCGGATTTGGGGTGGAGATTTCTGTAGATGTCTATTAGGTTTCCTTGGTTCATATCTGAGTTCAAGTCCTGGATATCCTTGGTAATTTTCTGTCTCATTGATCTGTCTACTATTGACAGTGGAGTGTTAAAGTCTCCCACTATTATTGTGTTGGAGTCTAAGTCTCTTTGTAAGTCATTAAGAACTTGCCTTATGTATCCATGTGCTCCTGTATTGGGTGCATATATATTTAGGATTGTTAGCTCTTATTGTTGCATTGATCCTTTTACCATTATGTAATGTCCTTCTTCGTCTCTTTTGATCTTTATTGGTTTACAGTCTATTTTATCATGGACTAGGATTGCAACTCCTGCTTTTTTTTTTTTTTTTTTTTTTTGCTCTCCATTTGCTTGGTAAATCTTCCTCCATTCATTTATTTTGAGCCTATGTGTACCCTTGCACATGAGATGTGTTTCCTGGACACAGCACACTGTTTGGTTTTGACTTTTTATCCAATTTGCCAGTCTGTGTCTTTTGATTGGGGCATTTAGCCCATTTACATTTAAGGTTAATATTGTTATGTGTGAATTTGATCCTGCCATTTTGATGCTAGCTGGTTGTTTTGCCCATTAGTTGATGCAGTTTCTTAATTGTGTCGATGCCCTTTACCATTTGGTATGTTTTCGGAGTGGCTGGTACCGGTTGTTCCATTCTATGTTTAGTGCTTCTTTCAGAAGCTCCTGTAAGGCAGGCCTGGTGGTGATGAAATCTCTGAGCAATTGCTTGTTCATAAAGGATTTTATTTCTCCTAACAATTAGGCCCCTCTGCTGTAGGAGTGCGAGAGGTCCACTCCAGACCCTGCTTGCCTGAGGATCATCTGTAGTGACTGCAGAACAGTAAAGATTGCTGCCAGTGTCTTATTCTGTTATCTTTGTCCCAGAAGGATACCTACCAGATGTCACCCTAGCTCTCCTTTATGAGGTGTCTCTTTGGATATATGGGGGTTGGGGAGCTGCATGAGGAGACAGTCTCTCCCTTATAGGAGCTCAAGTGCTGAGCTGTGAGCTCCGTTGTTCTGTTCAGAGCTGCTGGGCCAGTACATTTATGTCTGCTGCAGCAGAACTCATTACTGCCTTTTTTTCCCAGGTGCTCTATCCTGGGAAGGTGGGGCTTTATTTATAAGTTCCTGATGTGCTGCTGCCTTTTTTCAGAGTTGCCCTGCCCAGCGAGGAGGTAGCCCAGTCACAGTCTTCCAGCAGAGGCATTGCTGAGCTGCCTTGGGCTCTGCCCAGCTGCTGTGTGAACTTCCTTGCAGTTTTGTTTATAGAGGTATAGTTAGAACTACCTCAGTAATGACAGACTGCCTCTGTAATGGCGGACTGCCTCGGTAATAGCGGATTGCCTCAGTAATGGTGGACTGCTTCAGTAATGGCTGACTGCCTCAGTAATGGTGCACTGCCTCAGTAATGGAGGACTGCCTTGGTAGTGGTGGACTTCCTCAGTAATGGTGGATGCCCTTCCCACCACAGAGCTGTACTTGCTGTGAAATTCTCAATCTAGAGTATTTCAGATTGCTGGTCCTTGCTGGGCAGGGACCCGCCAAGCCAGATCACCTGGCTCCCTGTTTGAGCCCCATTTTTTTTAGTTGAACGGGTGACTCAGTCTCCCAGGTGTTCCAGGAGCCAGTTCCAGGCACCCAGATTTGTGTGAGTTTTTGTGTGGAGACCTGCTGCGCTGGCTGAAACAGCCGTGCTGGAGACTCATGGTGCTTTTCCACCCAGGAATCTCCTGGTCTGTAGGCAGTAAAAATTGATTTGGAAATGTGGTGAACACTCACCCTATGCGTTCTTGCTAGGAACTGCACTCCAGAGCTGTTCCTGTTTGGCCGTCTTGGGTTGTTTGCTATTTTTTGTCTTTTTAGTAATAGCCATTCTGACTGGGGTAAGATGATGTCTCATTGTGGTTTTGATTTGCATTTCTCTGATCATTAGTGATTTTGAGCATTTTTTTCATATACCTGTTGGCTGTTTGTATGTTGTCTTTTGAGAAATATCTATTCATGTGCTTTGCTTTCCTCTACTTTTCAATGGAATTTTTTTTCCCTGTTGAGTTGTTTGAGTTCCTTGTGTATTCTGGACGTTAGTTCCCTGTCAGATGAAGTTTGCAAATGTTTTCTCCAATTCAACAGGGTTTCTCATCACTTTGTTGATCATTTCTTGTGTTGTGCAGAAGCTTTCTTTTTGTTTAATTAAATCCCTTTTGTCTACTTTTATTTGTTATCTATACTTTTGAAGTCTTGGTAATACATTCTTTGCCTAGACCAATGCCCACTAGAGTTTTTCCTAGGTTTTCTTCTAGTATTTTTGTAATTTTAGAGCTTAAGTTTAAGTCTTTAATCAACTTCAAGATTATTTTTGTATGTGGTGAGAGATAGGGGTCCAGTTTCATTCCTCTGCATGTGGCTATCTTATTTTTCCAGCACCATTTATTTAAGAGATTGTCCTTTCTACAATATGAGTTCTTGTTGTCTTGGTCAATGATCAGTTGACTGTAAATATGTGGCCTTATTTTTGGGTTTTCTGTTCTGTTCCATTGGTCTATGTGCCTATTTTTATACCAGTATGATGTTGTTTAGGTTATCATAGCCTTGTGGCATATTTTGAAGTCAGGCAATGTGATGCTTCCAGCTTTGTTCATTCTGCTCAGGATTGCTTTGGCTCTTGGGTCCTTTTTTGGTTTCACATGCATTTTAGGATTATTTTTTCTAGTTCTGTAAAAAAAATGGTGTGGCATTTTTAGTAAAATTGCAATCTGTAGGTTGCATTGGATTGGTACATACAGTCATTTTAACAATATTAATTCTGATCCATGAGCTTGAGATGTTTTTTCATTTGTTTGTAGTATCTTCAGTTTCTTTCATCAGTATTTTGTAGTCCTCCTTGTAGAGATCTTTCACCTCTTTGGTTAAATATATTCCTAGGCTTTTGTTTGTTTGTTTTTTGTAGCTATTGTAAATGGGAATGCTTTCTTGATTTCTGTAGAAATGCTAATGATTTGGGGGCATTGATTTTGCATCCTGCAGCTTTAATGCATTCATTTATCAAATCTAAGAGGTGTGTGTGTGTGTGTGTGTGTGTTTGTGTGTTTGTGTGTGTATAGTCTAGGTTTTTCTAGGTATATCACATCAACAGCAAAGAGGGACAATTTAACTTCCTCTTTTCCAATTTGGATGCTCTTTATTTTTTTCACTTGCCTGATTGCTTTGGATAGGACTTCCAGCACTATGTTGAATAGGAGTGGTGAAAGTGGGCATCCTTGTCTTGTTCCAGTTCTCAGAGGAAAGGCCTTCAACTTTTCGACATTCAGTATGATGTTAGTTGTGGGTTTGTTGTATATGGCCTTTCTTATTTTGAGGTATGTTTCTTTTATACATAGTTTGTTGAGTTTTTTACCATGAAGTCATGTTGAATTTTATCAAATGATTTTTCTGCATCTATTGAGATGATCATGTGGTTTTTGTCCTTCATTCTGTTGACACAATGTATCATGTTTATTGACTTGCATATGTTGAACCATTCTTGCATCCCTGGTATAAATCTCACTTGATCATGGTATATTATCTTTTTGTTTTTTGTATTTCTTTGAGACAGGATCTTCTTCTGTTGCCCAGGCTAGAGTGCAGTGGTGTGATCTTAGCTTACTGCAACCTCAACCTCCTGGGCTCAAGTGATACTTCCACGTCAGCCTCCTGGATAGCTGTGACTACAGGTGCATGCCACCACACATGATTAATTTTTGTAATTTTTGTAGAGATGGGGTCTCACTATATTGCCCAGACTGGTCTTGAACTCCTGGGCTCAAGTAATCCTACTGCCTTGCCTTAGCCTCCCAAAGTGCTGGTGAGGGAATGTGTTCTCCTTCCAGTTCCACAAGGGACGTAGTTTTGAGGGCAAGAACTTCCTAGCACCACGCCCCCCTCCTATCTCTCTCCATCTGGGAGATTTAATGGTTTGTGTTTAAATTTCACGCGCACGGGAAGAAACTAGGAGTCAGTCACTCCAGTGGAAGTTCTAAGGAACTCCTTTCATTGGCCTGGGGTCTTAGAGAAGGTGGGGGTTCCTCCCGGGTTAAAAGTCCCGTTCTTCCACACCCCTTCAGACTCTATGTTTGGATCCCCTTCCATGAACACTCCCTTCATGGAAGCTGTTTTTCTCTATCCTGGATTTTCCCTCTGGAGTCCCCTTCCACACTCTCTGTGGAAGCCTATCTTCTCCTCCTAAACTCTATCTCTCTATTCCCTTCTACTCAGTGTGGAAGCTGCTTTCCTTTCCTGGATTCCATCTTTCTAGATTCTCTCACTCAGTGTGAAAGTTAGCTCTTTCTTTCTCTCTCCTTCTCCTGTTTCTCTCTCTCTTTAAATAAATCACTTTCTACAAACACTTTTGAGTCCGGCATTTACTGCGCACTGTGCTGTGGTCCCCTCTCTCATTCTTCAGAGGGCAGAAGACCAAGAACCTGGAGAAACGTCTTCTCAGGGGAGCTGAGGGCACCCTGAACCCCTGAACCCCAATATTACACTGGGGTTACAGATGTGATAATCCAATAGCAAATCCAACAGCACATCAAAAAGATAATTCAGTCTGCCAAGGCCTGGGGAACTATCTTTTTGATGTTCTGTTGGATGTGGTTGGCTAATATTTTGTTGAGGATTTTTGTATCTGTATTCAGAGATATTGTTCTGTAGTTTTCTTTTTTGTTGTCTCCTTGTGTTTTAATGTTAGGGTGATGCTTACCACGTAGATGATTTAGGAAGAATTCCCTCCTCTCTGATTTTTTGAAATAACTTCAAGAAGATTGATAGCAGTGCTTCGTACATTTGGTAGAACTCGGGTGTGACTCTATCTGTCCTGGGCTTTTATGCTGTTGTCTTACTGATTCATTCTTACTATCTGTTATTGATTTGTTTAAGCTTTCTATTTATTTATGATTCAATTGGGGTAGGTTGTATGTTTTCAAGAATTTATCTATATCTTTTAGGTTTTCCAGTTTGTCAGTGTGTAGATGTTCATAATAGTCTCTGATGATCTTTTGTATTTCTGTGATGTCATTTGTAATATTTCCTTTTTCTTTTCTGATTTTGTTTATTTAAATCATCTTTCTTCATGATTAGTCTAGCTAGTGGTTTTTTAATATTGTTTATCTTTTTGAAGAACCAACATTTCATTTTGTTAATCTTTTGTATTGTTTTTAAGTCTCTATTTTATTTAGCTCTGTTCTGATTTTTATTATTTCTTTTCTTCTGCTAATTTTTAATTTAATTTGTTTTTGCTTTTCTAATTCCTCGAGGTGCATTATTCGAATGTTCATTTGTAATTTTTCTACTTTTTTAGTGTAGGCATTTATTGTTATAAACTTCCCTCTTAGCACTGTTTTTGCTGTATTCCACAGATTTTGGCATGTTGTATTTTTGTTGGTTTCAAGAAATTTTTTGATTTCTGTTTCAATTTCCTCATTGGCTCAATGGTCATTCAGAAACATGTTGTTTAATGTCCTTATATTTGCCTAGTTTTGAGAGTTTCTCTTGGTATTGATTTTTAGTTTTATTGTGATCTGAGGAAATACTTGATTTGAATTTGATTTTTAAAAATTTTCTGAAACTTGTTTTGTGGCCTAACCTATGGTCTGTCCTGGAGAATGTTCCATGTGCTAATGAGCAGAATGTATATTTGGCAATTGTTGGATAGAATGTTCTGTAAATGACTAAATAAACTCTACTTTAAATTTAATTTTTTATGTTGATTTTCTGTCTAGATGAGCTGTGTAATGCTGAGAGTAGGGTGCTGGGAAATCCCCCACAATTACTATACTACAGTCTATCTCTCTCTTTAGAGTTAGGAATACTTGCTTTATGAATCTGGACGTTCCAGTCTTGGGTGCATATATGTTTAGAATTGTTGTATTCTCTTTCTGGATTGACCCTTTCATTAATATATAATTATAATTATCTTCTTTGTCCTCTTTCTTTTTTAAACTGCTCTTGATTAAAGTCTGTTTTATCTGATATAGCTACTCCTACCCACTTTTGGTTTCCATTTGCATGGAGTATCTTTTTTCATCCCTTGACTTTCTGCCTATGGTAAGATGGTAAGATGAATTCCTCAAAAGCAGCATATAGCTGAATCATTTAAAAAATATCAATTCAAGCATTCTTTATCTTTTAACTAGAGAATTTAATCCATTTATGTTCAAAGTTGCTATTGATATGTGAGGCTTTGTTCTTGTCACATTGCTAACTGTTCTCTGGTTTTCGATATATACTTTGTTCATTTTTTTTCTTCTTATTGTGTGTCATTGTGGTTTGGTGGGTTTCTGTAGTGGTACCATTTGAATCCTTTCTCTTCCTCCATTGTGTGATTGCTTCGCCAGTAAGTTTTACAGTTTGATGTGTATTCATGATGGTAGATGACATTCTTTTGCTTCCAGGTTTAGGGTGGCCTTGAGCATTTCTTGTAGAGCTGGTCTAGTGGTAATGAATTCCCTAAGCATTTGCTTGTCTGGGAAAGACTTTATTTCTTCTTCACTTATGAAGGATAATTTTGCTGGATCTAATATTCTTGGCTAGCAGTGTTTTTTTCATTGTTGTTTGTTTGTTTGTTTGTTCTCACTTTGAATGTATCTTCCCATTCTCTTCTGGTGTTTAAGGTTTCTGGTGAGAAATCCACTGTTGGTCTGATGGAGTTTCCTTTATAGGTGACTAGATACATTTGCTGTGTTTAGAATTTGCTCTTTATCTTTGACATTAGACAGTCTGACTATACTGTGCCATGGAGAAGAATTTTTTTGTATTGTATCTTCCTGGGATTGCTGAATTTTCTGTATCTGAATGTCCAATACTCTTGCTAGACTTGGGAAGTTGTCATCTATTATTTTGTTAGATTTTCTATTTCTTTCATTTTTTATTTGCCTTTGGGGACATTGATAATTTGTAGATTTGATCTCTTTTCATGTCCCAAATGTCACATAAGCTTTACTCATTATTTTAATTTTCTTTATTTTTATCTAACTGGATTATTTCAAAAGACCTGTCTTCAATTTTTGATATTCTTTCTTTTGCTCAATCTAGTCAATTGATGAAGTTTTTAAATGTGTTTTGTATTTTATTCAATGAATTATTCACTTTTAGAATTTCCATTTGGTTCTTTTTAAAAATGTCTATGTCTTTAGTAAATTTCTGATTCATATTCTGAACTGTTTATCTGACTTCTCCAAGAATTCTCTTGTATCTAAATAAGCTTTTTTAAAATCAGTATTTTGAATTCTTTATCCAGAATTGTATAAATTTATTTATTTTTGTGATGTTACTCTATTGCCCAGACTGGAGTGCAGTGGTGTGATCTCTTCTTACTGCAACCTCTCCCTCCTGGGTTCAAGCAATTCTTCCTGCCTCTGCCTCCCAGGTAGCTGGGATTACAGGCACCTGGAACCATGCCCAGATATTTTTTTTTATTTTTAGTAGAGATGGAACTTCACCATGTTGGCCAGGCTGGTCTCAAACTTCTGACCTCGAGTGATCATGAGGCATGAGCCCCAAGCCTGGCCTTTAAATTTCTTTTTGATTGAGATATGTTGCAGGAGAATAGTTATGTTCCTCATGAGGTTTCATATTTCCTCACTTTTTATGTTGATGTTTGTGTATCTGGTGTAACTGTTGCTTCTTCCAATTTTTTGAAATTGCTTTCTTAGGGAAGGACTTTCTCCTGAAGGTGTATATAATGTTGTTGATTGAGTAGGGCATTTTGGTTTTTCTTTCCAGAGCATGCAGTATTGTAATTTCTGTATGACTTCTCTGGCTATAAACAGTATCAGTGGTATCTGTGATTTACCCAGTGGCTTAAGATGTGGTTATTATTTGAGACTGTGGTGTGAAGTTTTGCTGTGGAGTAGCATGCCATGGGCCAGTCACCAGGTCTCACTGGTGGCAGCGGTGAGCTTAGCATGCCTGTTCTTTGGCTTCAAGGCATCTTGTGCTGGCACCAGTGTTATTGGGTACAGGAGGGTTGATCCTTGGGCCTCCAGGTGGCTCGGTTGGGTGCTGGTAGTGCCACTGGGGGACTGGGCATATGGGCAAGTTCCTGGGCCACTGGAAGCTGGTGTGATATGGGTGATGGCAGTGCCAGTGATGGAGCAACCCCATGTGGCCTGTACTCTTATTGGCAGTGGCTGTGACAGGTTGGGTGCCAGCTGTAGTGGTATTGGCAAGTTGTTTTGGCTCAACCTTAGACCCTGCGAGGAGTTTTCAAGTGCCAACGAGGTGGATTGCACTGGATGATTTCTAGGCTTCTGAACAGCATGCTTGGGTAGTTGGGGGAGGAGACTATGATGGGAGACTTGTACTCATGCCCCCAGTAGTACATTCAGGTGCTCACTGTGATAGCCAGGGGTTGGGGGGATCTCCAGGTCACCAAGGTAATACTCAAGTGTGGGCAGCAGTTGCTGTACTGTGGGTTTGTCACCAGGGAGGGTGGAGCCTCTCTCAGCTGGAGCAGTATAGGAGGTAGCTGTGGAGAGTGGTTTGCTAATACCTTAGTTTCATAGCAGCCTGCAGGAGCAGTAGTGGGATTTGTCCTCGAAGTACATGAAAATACCTGTGCTTCCCCTCTCCCTCCTTGGCCTGGTGGTGCAGGGACAGGGTCATCCCCAGCTCTAAGTCATTATGCAGACCTTTGGAGGATAGGCTCTCTGTGCTATGGCCTTGCCATTGGGGAGGGCAGGGTCCTTCTCAGCTGAAGCAGCATAGGCAGGTAGCTGTGGGTAGATTGCTCATCATGCGTTGGTCTCACTGCAGCCTACAGCAGCAGCAATGGGATTTGTCTTAGGGATGCATGGGAGTGCTCAGTCTCCCCTTTCTCCTTGGCCTGGTGGTGGCAGTGGCACCATTAGCCCTGGCCATAGAGCAGGATGCAGACCTTTAGAGGCTAGACTCTTAGAATGGCACCAGTAGTGGGCCTGCCACTGGGGAGAGTGGGGTCCCTCTTAGCTGGAGCAGTGCAGGCAGGAAGCTATGAGGAGTGGAGTTAGCCTTGGTCCCACAGCAGCCCACAGCTGCCATGACCCGCTCCTTGGGTTTGATTTTTTGCTAGAATGGCTCACAGAACTCAGGGAAACACTTTATTTACTATTGCTGATTTATTCTAAGAGGCTACAACTCAGGAGCAGCCAGATGGAAATGACGTATAGGGCAAAATACAGGGGAAGAGGTGCAGAGCTTCCATGCCTTTTCTGGATTCACTATCCTCTACATGTTCAGCAACCTGGAAGCTCTCCAAACCCTGTCCCTTTGTGTTTTTATAAAGGCTTCATTATGTTGACATGACTGATTAAATCATCGACCATTGGTGATTAACTCAACCTTAAGCTTCTCTAATCACTTGATTGGTTCTGTTGGCAACTATCCCCTACCTTGAGGTTTTCTAAGTGTCCCCAGCCATTAGTCACCTCATTAGCATACAAAAGACACATATTACTTCACAGATTCTAAGGGTTTTCCGAACTATGTGACAGAAATGAGGCAGAGGTCAAGTATGTATTTCTTATTATAATACCACACTCTAGTTCCTCCATCTTTCTTTCTTTCTCTTTCTTTCTTTCTTTTTTTCTTTCTTTCTCTTTCTTTTTTTTTTCTTTCTTTCTTTCTTTCTTTCTTTTTCTTTCTCTCTTTTCTTTTCTTTCTTTTCTTTTCTTTTCCTTTCTTTTCTTTCATAAAATGGCACAATCTTGGCTCACTGCAATGTCCACTTCCCGGGCTCAAGCAATTCTCCTGCCTCAGCCTCCACAGTACCTGGGATTACAGGCATGCTCTACCATGCCCAGCTAATTTTGTATTTTTAGTAGAGACAGGGTTTCTCCATGTTGGTTAGGCTGGTCTCGAACTCCTGACCTCAGGTGATCCACCTGCCTCAGCCTCCCAAAGTGCTGGGATTACAGATGTGAGCCACTGTGCCTGGCCTACATCCTAGTTTTCAAAATTGTGTTATTCTGCTCCTCTACTATTATCATTCTTTTGTAGATTAATTTCTTCTTAAACCATCTACTATAATATTAATATGTTTGGGGAAGCAGTGGTTATAGTTGTGTGTGCAGGTAACCTGTATTTCTGTTTTGTATGATGTGTTATTTTAGAATTATTTATTTCACATTGCCTCCCCTGTGAAATTGTAAACTCCATAATTAGGGGTCATTCTCTTTTTCGCTACTATATCCTCATCTCCTAGCACAGTACCTGGCACATAGTTGTTATTTAATAAACATGTCTTAAATAAATGAATAAAAAATGCCTGAGGCAGGAAGCAGGAAAGGTGGCAGGGGCAGACACATCAAAACAAAACTTCATAATATCCCTCATCATTTTGTCTAGACCAGTGGTTCTTAAAGGAGGGTAACTTTATCACCCAGAAGACATTGGTAATGCCTGAGAACATTTTGGATTGCCAAAATTGGAAGGGTGGGATAGTTTGCTATCAACGTCTAGTGAGCAGTGCCCAGGGTTTCTGCTAAATATCCTGCAATGCACAGCACAGCTCCCTGCAACAAAGAATTATCCACTCTCAATGTCAGCAGTGCTAAGGCTGAGAAACCCTTGTCTAGGCCAAGCTCTAATATATAGCTAATATTTATGATTTGGTCTTTCTTAAATACATGGCCCATTTTCAAAATACCACAAACATGGGTTGAAACTTCTGTCTGTATGCCTATTTTGGTGTATGGGCTCAGTGGAGAAGTACTAGGTTTGAGTATCCTATGACTCACTCCTCTATAGTAGTTGATTTTACATACTCCCCCCCACCCTTTTTCTGAAAGCTAGTATTAGTGGATAAGGAAAAGAGTAGGAAAGAAATTCACAGAATCCCTACTTAATTCATTAATTTTCTTCCTACCTTCAGTGGTAAGCAGATTTAATGGTGTCTTACAGTGTTTCTCAGCTGTTCCCCTATCTTCTCAGAAAAAAGTGCCTACCAGGCTCTTCACAATAACCAAACAGGGTAACCATAGCACTCTAAGACTAGAAGGGGCCTCGTTTTTAGATAAAGTAATTATATCCCATGCAGCTAGCTCAACACAGAACTAGAATAAGAATTTGGGTCTGTACTAAGAGGTAGCTGTATTCTGTTGTGGCATGTTCTTTGAATTAAAAGCAATAGCAGCCACAAAAACTCTATTGACTACACAAATCTACCTTCAACAATGGAGTGAATAAAATACGTATCCTATTCTACTTTCGTAAAACCTGAAATCACCTGGAGCAACCATTCCATGCTATCCAACCACACCAAATGCTACACCACAGACAGTTGATTATAACCTTGCAGACAAAGCCTGGATTTGTAGTTATACGTTGTGACATGTAGCACTTTTGGGAGTCTTGCGTAAGCTATGTTTTGATGACAGCTATGTTTGCAGAGTTAATTCATTCAGGTTAAACTCAGCAGTTAGTCATGGTTGGTTATTTAATGCTTTACCACTCCCCAACTCCACCTCTCTCTTTCAAATCCATCATTTAAGTCCAGACAAAGTTGGCACAAAATGGATGTTGTGCCTTCTCTGCAGTTCTTGTTGAACTAATGACTTGTTATATAAATTCAAAGCTAATTTTGCTTATGTTACTCTCTCTAGAAGCTGGATAATGGCCTCCTTCCTCATTTTCTTCTCCCAGAGGTTTTCTTTCTTTTTTTTTTTTTTAGATGAAGTGGAGTGCAGCTCACTGCAACCTCCACCTCCTGGGTTCAAGCAATTCTCCTGCGTCAGCCTCCCAAGTAGCTGGGATTACAGGCACCTGCCACCACACCTGGCTGATTTTTGGTATTTTTGGTAGAGACGGGGTTTCACCATGTTGGCAAGGCTGGTCTCCAACACATGACCTCAGGTGATCTGCCTGCCTTGGCCTCCCAAAGTGCTGGGATTACAGACAAGAGCCACCGCACCTGGTCTTCTCGCAGAATTTCTGAAAGCCAGTAACACAAAGGTTCTTTGATGTCTTCAGATAAATGAAAGCCCTGAACCAAATCCATGGAATCTCGGACTGCTTCTCCCTTCACAGCTCCCTATGATGAGAGTTCAGTTATTCTTTTCTTTTCTCACCTGGCCTAAAAGTGTGCTCTTCCTCCAGGTTCTGCAGTACTTCTCTAAGTCTGAATATTTAACCACACTTCTGGGCTGGGTTTTAACAGAAGTCACTCAACCTTCTCATTGGACCACAAACTGGAGTGGATAATCTGCCATCATCTGTGACCATGGAATAGCTTTTAAGCCCCTTTCATCACCAAGGGGAAGCCTGGATACTGGCTGCTTTTCTATCAGTCCCCCACTTAACACTTCCTCCTTCCTCATTTATGTTCATTTTCTTGTATTATTTATGTACATTACTTTTCTCAACTAAATGTAGCTCCTTGAGGGCAGGGCCCTATCCAAAGAATCACCGTGACAGCCAAATCTGTGGCTTGGCCCCAATGGGTTTAATTAGTATTTGTGCTAGAGTCATAGGGGAAGTTATAGCAGGTGTGCTCTGTGCCATGGTCCTTATTTCCCTGTTTACCTTATTTATCTGATGGCTTCTTATTTACGCAGCTAGACTAGAGGGCATTCATTTCTTCAGGGATTTTCAATGACGGGATCAGAAGGGAAAAAATGCAAATTCTTGCAAAAGAAATTTAATATCAAAATTTTTGTCCTAAATATTCAGATGGGAACATTTTTCAAGAATAAGCAAATAGGTAGAATCATTTTTCTCCTTCCTCCCCACTTTCCCTACCAGGTCAAGATCCCAGCAACTAAAGATAGAGTGTAGGAGGAGCAAAACAGTTTAAGAAATTAGTCTGGCTAGGAGCAGTGGCTCATGCCTGTAATTCCAGCATTTTGGGAGGCCAAAAGAGGATCAGTTGAGGCCAGCAGTTCAAGACTAGCCTGGTTAACATAGTGAGACCCTGTTTTGACAAAAATTTTTTTTTAATTAGCCAGGCATGATGGTATGAACCTGTAGTCTCAGATCTTCAGGAGGCTGAGTGGGGAGGATTGCTTGAGCCCAGGAGTTTGAGGTTACAATGAGCTATGATTGTGCCACCGCACTCCAGCCTGCATGACAGGGTGAGACTCTGTTTGTAAAATGAAAAAGAAAGAAAGAAATTAGTCTGTCTCTAGGTCTTGTTTCCTGCCCCAACCCCCAGTGAGCCTTAGGTTATCCCTGATCTGAGTTCACCTGGTCTTTCTGATTTCTTCTGGAACTCATCTATGACTTACAGAAAGAGGGTAGAGATAGCATTGAGGGTGGAAGGAACGCAGTGAGTGCCTGCAACAGTTCAAGGTCCTTTGGGGAGCCCAGAGCACATAGATGACTGATCTTCTGGTTCCATTAGAAAGTCTGAGAAGATAAGGAAAGAGGGAGAGGTGAGAAAGGAGAGGGAGTGAGGGAGAGGGGAAGATGAAAGGAAAGAGAGAGACAGAGAGAGAGAGGGATGGAGGAGAGAGAGAGAAAGAGAGAGAGAGAGATCACTAGCCAGTAAGCACATAGAAGGAATAGGTAAAAGAAATAGAGAAAAAGGAGAAAGGGGAAAAGGAAAAAGAGAAATAAATGAATTACCTTCTTTACCTGGCTTGAGCTGAGATTTTCTACAAACTAGGAAAGGGTCGTCCGAGAGATATATACTAAGCAGATCAAAACTGCTGCATAGACCTGAAATGACTGGTTGTCAACAATATCATATCATTTAACTTAATACCACAGGCAGGGCCGTATGGTAACTTTCAGTAGCAGTAGGCACTTCCCCCTTAGAAAAAAAGTAAAAAGTATATTTTATGACTAGGTTAGAATAAAGGTGAAGATATTAACATTACATATAACATTACATAAAACATATTTTTTGACCTAAAACTTCATTTTTTCCTTCTGATTTCTAAAGAAATAAAAATCTGTCCACGGGCCCTAAACAAATTGTGGGGTCTCTAGACCCTGTGCCCTTTGTGCCTGCTGGGGATATTGGCCGTGACAACAGAATGAACATGGACCACTGGAGCCTGGAATTCTGCCACTGAGAGATCCCCCAGGAGTGTGCTGTATTTTCTCTCCTGGGTTCCGTAGATTCCCTCCTTCGCCCCAGGTATGGTGTGCTGCTCTCTTTTGCATTCCTATAAAGAAATACCGAAGCTGGGTAATTTATAAAGAAAAGGGGTTTAATTCACTCACGATCCTGAGGCTGTACAGGAATCATAGCAGCAACATTGACTTGGCTTCTGGTGAGGGCCTCAGGAAGCTCACAATCGTGGTGGAAGGCGAAAAGGGAAGCCAGTATATCACATGGTGAGAGCATGAGCAAGGGAGGAAAGAGGGAAATCTCAGACATTTTTTTTTTTTTGGAAAAAACACTCTGTCACCCAGGCGGTAGTGCGGTGGTGTGATCATGATTCACTGCAGCTTTGGGCCCAAGCAGTCCTCCCACCTCAGCCTCCCAAGTAGCTGGGACCATGGGTGGGTGTCACCGTGCCCAACTAATTTCTTTTTTATCTTTTGTAGAGACAGGATCTCACTATATTGCTCAGACTGGTCTCAAACTCTTGGACTCAAGTGATCCTCCTGCCTTGGCCTCCCAAAGTGCTGGGGTTACAGGTATGAAACATTGTGCTTGGTCTCCAGACTCTTTCAAACAACCAGATCTCACGTGAACTAACTGAGCAAGAACTCACTCATCACCCAGGGGAATGGAACTAGGCCGTTCATGAGGGATCAGCCTCCATGATCCAATACATTCCACTAGGCCCCACCTCCAACACTGGAGGTCACATTTCAACATGAAATTTGGAGGGGACAGACATCCAAGCCATATCATATAGGTTTCTCCTGCATTGGCCTTTACACAGGTGAATAAATGCCTCTAATCTCCAACCCCAGTCAGAAAGTCCCTCATGTCATTAGTAAGAATAATTCCATTTAACCGGGAACTAATTGTAAATGCAGGGTTTTTGTGCTGCTATGTAAATTAGCTTGACAATCCAATTGAGAGCTGCCCACTCTAATATTAAAAAAACAAGCAAAACCCCAAAGCATCGCTCTCACCATATGAATACAGAACTCCTGACCACCATGCACATTATGGCTAGTGACCAGAGAAGGGAACTGAAAGCTGGTCTTAACTGTTGGGTGCATTCATACATTGGCAAGCTTGGAGGACTCCCACCCATTTCCCTCTCCACTAATTGCCTTCCTAAGATTGTGGCAGAAAACACACCGGATCCTGCTCTGAAAACCACAGGGGCTCATAGGAGTGAGTGACGTATTATTACTCTGCCCTTCAGGAGTTAGCCTCCTTACTGTCAGACCAGCCACAGAACTATGCCCACTTATTCCTTAGATGTCAACCACCCACTCTTCAAATCAAATCACCCTGGAGACTGTTGTGACTGGGATGATTTGACTGCATCTAGGTCGGAGCTGCCTCCAGGCAACTTGTGGGGCCAAGGCTCTGTGGCTAGAAGGAAGTGAGCATTAACACATCACTTAGGCCAAGATCTTTGCTGAAAGATCATCATCAGAAGAGCTGTCAATATCACCGATCTGATAATTGGGTATTTTTAGTAAAACACACACACATTTTTGGTAAAACACACACACACACACACACACACACACACACACTTACACACACAGCCCTGCTTTTTTGAGAATTGCTCTTAAATTGATGTGGGTGGAGATTTTACTGAACCGAGTAATGTTTAGACTTTGGAGAACAATGCCTAGTCTCCTAATTCCTGTCCTGCATAGCATGCCTATACACTATTTTAAAATTAGAGATAATTAAATTTGATTTTGTTTCAACAATTATTTTGTCAATTTTAAGATATCTTTTCAAATCGTTTGTGCCATTCCAGTCTTTTTTAAATCCAAGACTGAAATTAATTTTTCTAGCTATTTATCCCATCTTTGAGTTAAGAACATAGGTCTTTGGATTTCAGTTTAATAGGTGACTTTTAAAAGGTTATTTATTAATTTAAAAAAAGGGTCTTACTATAGTGCTGGCTAGTCTCCAACTTCTGAGCTCAAGTGATCCTCCCACCTCAGCCTCCTAAGTAGCTGGTATTACTAGTATAAGCCATTTCACCTGGCTCTAATAGTTGATTTTTGAAACCATATAGAAAATTTCAAGTTAATAAAAATTTTTAATTAAAAAATATGTGCACGATTCACAGATTACCAGTCTTTTGGAATTATTATAGAATATCTTTGACAATAAAACTATGCTGAACGAAATCTTTTCTTTTTTTTTTTTTTTATATATATATACTTTTTATTGCATTTTAGGTTTGGGGGTACATGTGAAGAACATGCAAGATTGTTGCATAGGTACACACATGGCAGTGTGATTTGCTGCCTTCCTCCCCATCACCTGTATCTGTTATTTCTCCCCATGCTATCCCTCCCCAAATCCCCACCCCCTGCTGTCCCTCCCCTTTTTCCCCCCGACAGACCCCAGTGTGACATGCTCCCCTCCCTGTGTCCATGTGTTCTCATTGTTCAACACCCGTCTATGAGTGAGAATATGCGGTGTTTGGTTTTCTGTTCCTGTGTCAGTTTGCTGAGAATGATGGCTTCCAGGTTCATCCATGTCCCTACAAAGGATGCAA